>APFE030430358.1:54062-127596 GCA_000404065.3 Pinus taeda | reverse complement strand
ATGTCATGCTGCTGAGATGGTCCTCCCTCCTCGTGAACAACCTCAGGATGTGGCAGGGGTGATGATGTGAAAAGTTCGCGAGAGATGAACTCCTCCCATGAGATGCCTCGCTGAGCCAACTGATGTAATACTACAATCCGAATCAAACCATAATGGTAAAGGCTCCTATACTGCTGTGCCGGGTTCTTCCTCTGCATTATGGACACCATCCTCTCAATGTTCTGATAGAAGAAAACAGGGATATTCATCATCCTTACCCGTGTGAAGTGCATCAATATGCGGATATGGTATGAATATATTTGTGAAAATCTGCCCTCACAGGTAAAATAGAGCATGATGAGCCTCATCATGGGAGCATACTCACTCCTGAGAAATCTGAATGGAAACACACCTGTCAATTGTCTCATGAATGCTGGTCTAAAAAAAGGCTCAACTTGAACAGTGTCCAACACCTTGCGCTTATTCCATATCTCCCCGACATTAGGTATCCCTGTAGCCTATGCAATCACCTCGGGTGTCAAAATAAAGTCCACCCCGGCAAGGTTGACATGTCCATCATGCAAGTGTAAAACAAATAGGCGAGCCAACTCTCTGTGGTTCTGAATCCGAGAGATCTTCTCACAAAACTCATAGCAAGACATGTACTGAAAACATGAGACTGCCATAGGACAAGCCTGTAAATCTGTCAAAGAGGTGGGCTCCTCTCTCCTGTGATGACCACCCTTTCCCTTATGAGGCCTCCTCTGTACCTCAATTTCTGAAGCTGATGCCTGGTCATCACTTTGCTCATAGGTTTCAGTTTCTGACATTGTTTAAGGAGCAGAGTGGCCAAAATGTGCTGTTGTTTCTGCCTGCAAAATGCTGATTTATATGTTGTTTCAAGGGGACAAGGAACATGAGGAGAATGTTAGGGGAGGGGCACTTCTAAAGGGAAAATGGGAATAAATATATAAAACAAGGATTTAAGGGAAAAACATTGCAAAAAGCATTGCATATGCATCATGATATACATTTGTTTACATTGGCATAATGAGGGGTAGGGTTAGGGCTTGAGTTTTTATTTTTTAGGGAAGAGGGGTAGGGTTTAAGGCTCTTAGCAAATTTGGAAGGGAAATTTAAATAAAATTATAAGGAATATGTAATGGGAGGTGGACAATAGGAAAGAAAAGGGATACCTCAAAACAGCATAATAAACCCTAGCAATTTTGACAACTTCAAGCCCAAAAGCACAATGGAGACTTTTATTTGCAAAATGAAGACCTTTAAAAATACAATCATGATCTTCTTGAACTGTAGCAAGCAATAATTTTTCATGATTGAGGGCCTACCTTGCAAAATTTAGCAACTCGTGGTTCCTTAGCAGCTTGCTGGCAGTTTTGTATAGAGGGAACGCTGATGGGTCGCGTGCACTACCCAACAGGTCTCGCGTGCCTGACGGGTCGCGCCCATATAAAACTTGCACTGGCGGAGGTGCCCTGACGGGTCGCGCTCGCCTGATGGGTCGCGCACCAGTCTCGACGGGTCTCGCGTCTCCCAAACTCACCGAATTCACTCAAACGCTCTTGCAACTAATTTCTCTATCACTTGGATGCACAATGAAGCTTGATGGAGGGAAATAGAGCCTTTATAACCTTGCTTTGAATAAATTTCATGTCACAACCCACTTTCTATTGTTTTTCCTTTGACACTTTAAAAACTTGACTTTTTTGGTTTCCTTTGTCCTGAAATTGACTCATTTAATGCTATTGCTCGATTCTTTTTGCAGGGATATCATCTGAGGGATCTTGGCAAGGGAGCGAGGGTTACATGCTATCCTTGGAAGTTTTTTGAAATTTCATCACTTTTTACAAAAATTTGAAAAATGACCTTGGCTTTAAAAACAGAGTTTTTAAATCCAAGGTGAAAATTAATTGTACAAGATAGAAATTTGCGAAGAAACACCTTTAAAATCATCCCTCTAGCTTGCTGAACATTTATTGACCTTCAGAGACATGACCTTGAAGACAAACTTGACCAAAACCCTAGACCTAGGAATTTGACCTCAAGACAAGACAAGACAATCTTGAAAAATTTTAATGACTGAAATAACTTTGGTCCAGCAATGCCAAGAGGGGGAAAAAGACACCAGCTCCTCCATCAGGATTATGGCATGCCTAATGGGATGCAAAAAATGACACTGAAGAGACACCTACCTATGCAAATGCAAAGAGCTTTGATCGCTGATGGAGGGCTACTAGACCGACTCTAACAGGTGGTTAAGTCAAAATCAATTTTTATAAGAAATTAGCTCAAAATAATTATTTTTGAGCAAATAAAAAATGGTTTAAATGAAAACTTTGAAAATTCCTCAAAAATAAATATTTTTGACGACAAAAATTAAAAGTTGATCAAGGATTTATCAACGATCGAGATTATTTTGATGGGGATCAAGCCAACTAGCTGTTATTTTCCATTTGGAAAGATTATTTCTAAATAGAAAGTTTTTTGCTTCTATTTTCATCTGAATCTTGAGCTTTGCTCTTATGTAACTTTGTAAAACCTGGTGTAATATCGTTGTCCTGCTGGGAACATTTTGATCATCATAATAAAAGACTTTAAGGTGCAGTTCATGGTGTCTTTGTCTCGTTGATTTGTGGTATGTGTTGGGTACGGACATTCCAATATTGTGCTTAAATATTAATTAAATCATTATTTCATTTTTAGATGATAGGACTATAGGTAAGTGTTGGGCTTATCTTAGGTGATTTGATTCATTGTCTGTTCTAACAGTTTTTCTTGAAAAAATATATAGAGTTTGCAGGTTCCTCAACCCTTGGTCTCCAAGTTCACAAACTATGGGCACAGATGTTTGGATTCTACATATTTTATGTGATTTTCAAACTTCACTAAGGCTGTGGTTTAACATTAATTTTTTGAAATACGTCTAACCATTGTCAAAATCTACAACAAGTTCTATTTTCCAAAATTTTCTAAGCATTGTACATTTGTATATTTTGTAAATAGATTTTGTATAATAATTTTGTAAATAGATTATTTTTATTTCTAACCCTTTTTTGCAGCTTGAGTTTTGGGTTTTGGGATTTTTTAAAATTTTTGTATATATTGGGGTTTTGGACACTTGTAAACTCATTTGTGCGGGTGAGCTCCAAGGAAATTAGCTGAATTGAAGCTATATCTAGGCCCTTGAGGGTAAGATCTAGTCTCCAAATTTTTTGCAGGGCCATCATCAAGGAATTTTGAGTAAATATTGAAGATCTGAAGCAATTTTGAATTTTTGGCGAGGCTTTGAAATATTTTTAGGGCCTTTAGGCCCAACATCCTCCTCCACACTTGTCGTCCAACCCTTGAAGCCTAGCCACTGCCTTTTTTTTGTCTTTTTATCCCTTGACGTGGGTGCTAGAAGGCCTCAACCTTCTCTTCTTGTCGAACGATGGCCCCTTAGGGCTTGCCATGGCCATTTCTAAGCCTATTAGGCTTGACCATGAGGCCCAAAGGCCTCGACCTCCCTTCCAAGGCTTGTCGTAGGCTTGTTTGGGCCTACTCCTTGCCTCGACCCCCTATCCAGCTTTCCTGGCCCTCGGCTGCCTTCCTTAGGCCTCTAATCCCTCTCCCTCACCTTGTCATGGGCTTAACAACCCATAAACCCTGTATCATAAGCCTTTGTGGCTCATTCCCTATGCATTCCCTTGAGCCGCAAGCCCATTAAGGCCTCCTCATCTAAGACATCAAGCCTTCTAGGCCTTGTTCTCCTTTCTTTGGCCCTTATTTTGCCTCTCTTCCCCTCATTTGTCTCTGTGGGTGATCTCTGAAACTTTTGAAGATAATTCTTGGTGGGTTTTGCAGAGAAATTAACTAAAATTAGTGTTTTCAGGTGGTAGTCATTGGAAAATTTTTGGGCAAGTGGGAAAGCTTCTTCTAGGCCTTAAGGCCTAAGGATTTGATCTCTAAACCCTATTCCTATTCACTATTTTCCTACGACAATCATACCATTTCATAACAGTGATCAATAACACATCTAAGTGGCATAAAATCGATCGATAAGCCGTTTAATACAATTGGCAAGTCATATAAGCATTTGGGTATTGATTATTTGGTCTAGATCTACAAATCTTGGTGACTGCGATCATGTTACTTCTGCATAATAACACTGATAATTACATCACAAGAAGGCTAAGGTATCTAAGATTTATTATTGGCAAGCTTGTTTTGGCATTTGGAAATTGTTTGGCACATTTTGGCACACACGCTCACATTGGTGGCTCAATGTTTTCACAATTTTCTTACTGTTGTCATAAGTGCATTGGAATTTGATCTTAACAATGACAAAGTGCATCAGAAAGAGGCTAATACATTTGGAACATTGAATTGACAAAATTAATGTGTTAATTGGATCTAAATTCTCACATTGGGTAAGCATATGCACTTTGAATTTGGCATCTCATATTTACATTTAAGAACAAGTAATCTACTTTTGTCATACATTATCTTACTATTGTTATAATTGCTCATTAATGTCACTTGGTATCATAAGAACACAAGTAGCATAAGAGGTTTACTCTTGTTGAGTGTGAAAAGGATTTATTTCATGATTTATGTGCTATTATTTTGAGCTAACATTTCCTTGTGATCTCGTAAGTATCAAAGTTCATAATTCACACCTAATAACACTCACTAAAGCACTCTAATCTCAACATGCATGGTATCGAATAGTGTTAAAGTTTCTTTGGGCATTCTAATCTAATCGTCTCAAGTTGGCATTCAAGTGAATTTCTCTTTTAGGTATTTGAATCATTAGCATTGAGTAATTTAATTGGAACTATTGTGTTGGGCTTATAATTGCTCTCATTGGTTTATGGTTATCCTTGTCATATTGGCATAAGAGCATTGATAATCTTGTGATAATAATCACTAGTGTCTTGTTAAGCATTGATTGAATCATTCTAAGTGCTTCAATAATCATTGAACAAGTTGTTACAAGATTTGAGCACATTTCATAAGTGTTGAATAATAGCGGGTATTATTGTATCTTGTTAGCACATTCTTCTTGTAATTAAAATATTGTCTCTTGATTTTCGTAAGTAAGTACTCATCATCATAAGTAAAGGCTAATCATAACTAAAGTACTTGAACATTGAACAATCTTAACCTAAGAACCACTCATAACCCTTGCACAAGCATTATAAGTCTAGTTGCATTAATAACTTACCTCCAAGCATAAGCTTGGTTGATAGATTTTTTAGGACCACCTTTTTCATCTAGCTTGAGGGGCTTAGCAACTCTTTAGTGGTTAACGCGGTGACCTTGCAGTCGTTAGAGCCACAGTCTATGCAGCACCAGAGGCAGCGAATGTTTAGAGCCTAACAAAAGGTGTCGTTAATCAAGCCATTGTTTGCTTTCTGTTGATCTCTTTCCCACAACCTACTTTGGAGACTAGCTTCAAAATAGTTAAGAGGAAAGTTATACTTAGAATAGGTGTATAATTAAAAGTAACCAAGATTCTTGCATCACACCTAGATCTTAGGATTTGCATAGCACATAAGTTAGCGAAGCATCCAAGCAGCGATTGTCCATCTGGTTACTTGGCATCTAATTGATAATCAGCAATAGGTTGACTCCACAAGGCACTGGTCTCGTATTCAAATCTAATCTAATCTTTAAATCTTGCTAAAATTAACTAAGTAGCTAGTCCACTCAATTGTGTCTCTAGGACTCGTTGGTTGCCAACTTGTCCTCTGTCTTCACACTTCCATAGGGACTACCCCCCATAGCCTATGGTTGGGGGATAGCTAGAACAGAGAGATTTAGGATCAAAGTGACAGCCCCCAACTTGAGTCATTGTAGTGTCTGTACAATCTAAGCAACAACAGGCCCAACGAAAGGGCGAATAGTGTAAAAAAACAAGTTTTATAACATAAGTTTAATAGCCATTTAATATAAATATTATAAATAAGAATTAATGTTCGAATTTTATGATACATTAAAATTCTAATACTATTAGATTAATAACTATTTTAAAAGAATTATATAGAACTTATATATTTAAAATTTGCATGTTTTTATTTTATATAAATTTAGTTAATGTTTATTGATATTTATAAAATACTATATTAATTTTGATATTATTCGTCTAACAATTATTTTTTATTTTTATTAAGTATTATATATAAAAATTACATATTTAAAAATTGAAATATGTTTTTATTTTATTTTTATACAAATTTAAATTTTAAAAATTATAAAATATTCAATATTTATTTGTACTTCTTGTTTCCTTGCCATATCTGGATCCTGGCTTTTCAAAAAACTAGTGGACCAATATCCAAATCCAGATCCATATCTGGATCCAAATCCTAGTAACTTAGGACACCTATACTAAGATAACTACATCAAGGGATTTTGTGGGAACATGTCAAAACTGTTTATAGACAGCCACGTAGTCTTGAATTTCCATGTCATGGTTAGAGATAGCCTTTACCCCTTGACCCTTTTAATCATAAATTATTGATTGATCCTATCATATGAATGGAAAGATATAGGGAAGCCCCCCTAAGGTGATCTTCAATCATCTAGAATGTGGGAAGAGGGAACTGAGGTAACAGTGGTGACTCTTTCAAGTTCTATTAATTTGTTATCAAGAGACGACCTTGCACCAATAGGTGACACACAGATTGAGTGGTAACATTTCCAACAACAGTAGACAAATTAGCATTACTAGAGACTAAGCTGCTTTGCAACTTCTGCTCTTGTTTAGTTTAATAAGTGGATTTTCACATTTAACGAAAAAAATATGTTCATTTTACTTGAAAATAGTAATGTTCACTGGCTTAATATTCCACAATATGTAATAGCCTAAATGGGCACTTTGTTGCATGAGATAAAGCGTTGACATCAAAATTAGAGAGCATAAATATTTGCAAGTGCAATGTTATCTACAACCTAATTGTACATCATTACAATTACGATTTAACAATGTTCGAAGAAGAAATCAAAATGCTTTGACATCATCCTTAGTTATGTAATTTTATGGGCATATGCTCTCGAAAATCTTCTGTCAATTGATCAGCATTGTTTAAAAGTGGATGATACTCGGAGATGACCTCATAAACAATTGAAACTTCTACATGACAGAGCAATGGCAAGCACCTAACTGAGCTTAAGTTCCTGGGTTCTTCGATCACCTATTTCCTCCCGAACCACTAGGCATTGTGGTTTGGTGGAAAATTTGATGGAGCATTAAAGCAGTTTATGTAACATAAGATACCCACAATATTTTGGCTTTATTTTTCAACTCAAGGATTTCATTCATAAAATTCCATTTTTAATTTGACAAGTTGGCAGTTCTACTTGAGTTCCTATGCTTGTATTATTTTTATTGAATTTTCATGTATAATCAACAAACCCGCTCTTGTGTGGCCATCACTGGCCACATACAAATAATTGATCTGTAAAACAACTATAAACAAGGCAATGGCTAAAAATTGGTTTCATCTTTTCTATATGAAAAGCCCGAAGCAAGACTGCAAAAACAGTCTTCAAAAAGTTGGACAGTTTACACTACAAATGCTGAAATATCACATTTTACAAGCTAATAAAAAATGTATATTAGACTCATGCCTTCAGAACATTTTCATGAAAGGAAGTTTTCTCTTACACCAGTGAAAAAGATTGGAAATTGATCTTAGGTCTATGTTGCGTTTCAGAATACCATCCATAAATTTATTGTTTCCCTTGGCAACTTCAAGATCAAGTGTTCTATAAGCAAGTGCCATGATATACATCGCTGGATGAAGCTTCCTGTGTTGAAAAAATTAATTTCATTATTTCACAGAAAATCAAAAGAATAAGAATCTATGCGAGGATTATGTTGAAGTTCCAGCTTGAAAACCATATGAAAACTTTAAGGTATGATGAAGAGTAATTCAAACAACTCCTGGTGGCAGAGATCATTCCTAATACAACCATCGTAAAAATGTTCAAAGCAATTCCGAAACCAAAACTGAGTTCTCAAACTTGCCCATTGGTTATCAAAATTTAAACTCCTAAGCTATCTTAATCAAAGGACAGGACTATGCTGGATAATGCGATCATGTCGATGAGACACAGCAATCTCAATTTATATTAAAAAAAAGAAAACTAGCCTACACTGGGAATGAAAAAATCTCGATAGTGCTTTCATCGTTTTGAGTAAATCTTAGAAATTCAATCGACAATAATAGACATACCCTTCTGAACTTCCCTCGGAAGCTCTTCCTGTGACCTCTGCACCACCACAGTAATTTAGGCTTTGCCAATGTCTTCTGGATGGCACTGCTCGGCCTTTCTTGTCCCGTCCAAAGGTTTCAACATACCAGCCACCAATATCATGCTTTTCACAGCGAGGTTCAAAAATCCAAAATCTATCAAGATTACAATAATAACCATTAACATATGTCCATTGACACCAATGGAAACTCAATTTTCAACAATTCATAAAGAATGAAAATGTTCCTTCTCAGCTATGCCAGCACTGCATTCAAAGAGAAGCATGAAACGTATGTATCTTTTCAGTCTCTGGATCACAGAGTAGAGTCAGTAGAATAAGGAAAATGAAAATATATTTCCAGCTAGTCACAAAATCTGGTGGTTGAGCGTAGATAAATGTACAAAAATAAGATGTTTACTCAGAAAGTTACACAATAAATCTACTAGTTCAGATTCTGAAAGGATTACATTCCACTTGGAAGCAGACATAAGATACTCCTGAATTTTCAAATCATTTTACATCAATGTATTTTTTATTGGCACTGTATTGATACAGGATATTTATATGTGTTGGAATTTCTAAGTCTAACACGTTAGAAACCCTTCATGCACTTTACTGATTTATTCCTACCTACTTGTTATGTTAATTAACAAGTTATTTACCATGTAAATACTGGAAATAAATACAAATGCATGCTCAACACATTACAGATCATCGACTGAAAGAAATAGAAACAAACACACAAGCGACACAATTGTTTTTGGACTAATGTCCCCAGAAAAACCCAATGCGGAAAAGCCGGTGCAGCTATCTGAGGGTTTGATTTATTAACCAGTGTTTGATTTATTAACCAGTTTCAGAATACAATCTGGATGCCAAATTTGGCTCACCCAACAGAGAAAAATCTCGGCAGTAGTACCTCTCTAATCGGAAGCAGATATTCTGGCTGAAACCTCGGATGAACACTCCGACAGCTTCACAACTCCAATCTGCCCCACGAAACCCCAGCGTCAACCTCTAGGGACTGCATCAGCCTCTCTCTAGCCCAACATTAGCCCAGCATCACTCCGGCTTGGCCTGCGTCATCCTCTGGAGGCACTGCGTCAGCCTTCTGGCCCTTTGCGTCACCCACGCTGGCCCTCTGAAGCACTGCGCAGCTCCTGGATGCCTCTGTGTGAGCCCTGGCTAGCTCTGCGTGAACCCTTGGGTGCTTCTGCATCCCTCTCTCCGGCTACTACGCTGATCTTCCCGGTGCTATCTCTGCCTCTTTGCTTCTATATTCACTGCCCCTCAACTGCAACTCTGATCACTCTCTCAACTTTCTCAGCAAACCTGTCCCTAGAAAGTTGAAATCTTGATCTCTTGGTGTGTTCTCCAAGTGACCCTCAAGCCTCCTCTTATACTTTTCTCGTTGACAAATCAACAGTCGAGATTAAGTCCCTAATCAACGGCTAAGATTAGATCTGTCTTGATCCATGAATTTTGGACCATTCTAACACAGTTTTATATTAATTCACATTAATATTTTATTTTCGCTAAGTTTAGACATAGGGACTCCATTAAAAATATTAATTATTTTAATATCTCCCAAATTATTTAGAATCTGCCCAAACCCTTTCTGGGTATTGGAGATCTCATGTGCCTTAGCCTCTCTACCAATTTTCGTGGCTAGATCACATCCGATACTACCCCAAATCAACACTCCCTCTTAGCAAGGACTGTGCTCTAGTAATACTCCTCACTGAGCATCACTTTGATCATTCGGCATCGGTCCCTACGCTGATGCTAGGCCTGCTGCCCAACATCCTCTACACTGCTGCATCCTGTACTGCTACCCATGGCCCTACCACGCCATTGTTGCATCCATACTACAACTCCCTTTGCATCTGTGTTGCTGCCCATGGCCCTGCCACTACCACCGCTGCATCCGTGCTACTGCCCATGGCCCTGCTACTGCCACTGCTGCATCTGCACTGCAACCCCTCTCATCATGCTGCATCGTGCTGCCCATAGCACTACCATTTCTAACTGCTGCACTACAACCCCTCTCATCATGCTGCATCGTGCTGCCCATACTACCAATGCTAGCTGTTGCACTGTAACCCAATTACTGAGAAGTAAGTCACTGATCTCCCAACTATGACATCTCCGTCAGGCTAGAAACACTCCTAATGCCAAAGCTCCCTCTGTCACTGACAAGTGCTCCCTCTCTAACCTCTGCGCTACTGCAACAAATTCATGCATCTCGCACCGTTGCACACCTCTATGTGCCATCCTGCACTGGTGCAACACTCCCGTGCCTCTCACACTGTTGGAGCCTGCTAGCCTCGCGTTGTATTGGGAATCCTGCACTGTAGCTCCCTCTATTGCTCCATGCGCATCCGTCTATACTGACATTGCCAGTACTGCTACTCTTCGGGGCTCCCGTAGCAAGGTCTAATCCAAGAGGCTGGGTACCTCGAGGATCCTACCCCTCATCGCCTGTAGTCCCCCTAACTACAGCTCAATGTCTCCCCACTTCTGCTCAAGTGGTGTGTGTGCACTCATAGCACAATCATCGTATGTCTCCACTTCCTTCTCTGCCCTTGCTGCCGCTGCCTTGGTCTCGAAGGCCTCTCCCTTACTCTTCTTCCTTGGACACTGGGTCGCATAATGACCCAGCTCCCCACAGTGGAAGCATTTGACCTTGGAAAGGTCCTTCTTCTTTCATTTCTCTTGCTTTCCCTTAGATGCTAGGGCAACATCTTCCTCCTCCCCCTTCTTGATTCTGGTCCCCTTGCCGCTGCTTCCCGCCTTGCTCAGCCTTTTGATCTCTTATTGGTGAAGAGCAGCCCACATTTCCTCCCAATCTGGAAGGGTCGCCCTGCCCAGTATACTCTGGACAAACACCTCCCAGTCTTCTGAGACTGTGTTAAGGGTTTTTCTCACCATCAATATTGGATCCGGCGTTGCCCCTATGGAAGTCAACTAATTCCGGATCTCCTTCAATCGACTGAGGAACGGGTCGATCTGTTCTCCCTTCTTCATCTGGCATGATCGCAGTTGATTTTCTAGTAGCATCTTCCTCTGCACGAAAGTATGCTGATACAACTTGGTCAGGGCCTCCCACATCTCCTGTGTCGTGTTCTTCTCAGCAATATGTGGTACTATATGATCCTTGACCCCGTCAAGGATGATACTCTTAGCCCTCACCATTGCATCCTCTTACTTGCCGTTATCCGTCGGATCAACTGGGATGGCTATCGTCCTCAAGGCGAAGTGCTTGACACGATTCTTGTCTAGTACAGATAAGATTCTGGCCTTCCAGACTACGAAGTTTGAGGCTCCCTCCAGTGTGTCCTGGTCTCTTACTCTGTGTAGTGCCATTTCACTGCTCCTCTACTTCCCTCTTGGAATTTCTCAGTATGACTCCTCTGAGCCTCGATTTCCCTCCTGGAAACCCTTCTGCCAATTTCAAGATGCCCCTCTCCAATCGTTTGTGCAACTGCAACACTGATATGGATTCCTTGGCTAGAAATCCACCTCGACAGCAACTCCCTCTACCTTGGCCTTGCCCTGTTAGGTATTGTTTTGACTACAGTACCCTACTAGCTCCACTCTGCAACTTACCCACAGCCTCCTAAACCTCGACAAACTGAAGGTTAGAGCTCCTAGGCTCTACACAATCCCGACACCGACAAATTAGCCAACTGCGTCAACCCTCCTGGCCTCATCGTGAGCCTGCCTTTGCCTCCCTCAGCCTCTGCGCTTCCTCTTCCTAGCTCAATCTTGATGACGCAGGCACTGTGTCACCCCTTCCTTGCTGCTACTCTACTAGGAACAACTTTTGTCACTCGAGACAATTGTTTTCTGTTGCTGCTGCTTTGTTTGGTTGATGTCCTTAGTTCTCCTGTGATCTGCAACCACGCTCTAATACTATGTTGGAATTTCTAAGTTTGACACGTTAGAAACCCTTCATGCACTTTACTAATTTATTCCTACCTATTTGTTCTGTTAATTAACAAGTTATTTACCATGTAAATACTGGAAATAAATACAAATGCATGCTCAACACATTACAAATCATCAACTAAAGGAAATAGAAACAAGCACAAAAGTGACATAGTTGTTTTTGGACTAATGTCCCTGGAAAAACCCAATGTGGGAAAACCAGTGCAGGGATCTGAGGGTTTGATTTATTAAGTTGTTTCAGAATACAATTTGGGTGCCAAATCTAGCTCACCCAACAGAGAAAAATCTTGGCAGTAGTACCTCTCTACTCGGAAGCAGATATTTCGGCTAAAACCCCAGATAAACACTTTGGCAGCTTCACAGCTCCAATCTGCCCCACGAAACCCCAGCGTCAGCCTATAGGGAATGCGTCAGCCTCTCTCTGGCCCAACGTTAGCCCAACGCCACTCTGGCTTGGCCTGCATCATCCTCTAGAGGCACTCCGTCAGCCTTCTGGCCCTCTGCGTCACCCATGCTAACCCTCTGAAGCACTGCGCAGCTCCTGGCTGCCTTTGCGTGAGCCCTGGCTAGCTCTGCGTGAACCCTTGGCTGTTTCTACGTCCCTCTCTCCGGCTACTGCACTAATCCTCCCAGTGCTATCTCTGACTCTCTGCTTCTGTATTCACTGCCCCTCAGCTGCAACAATAATCACTCTCTCAACTTTCTCAGCAAACCCAACCTCAGAAAGTCGAAATCTTGGTCTCTTGATGTGTTCTCCAAGTGACCCTCAAGCGTCCTCTTATACTTTTCTCGTTGACAAATCAACGGCCGAGATTAAGTCCCTAATCAACGGCTAAGATTAGATCTGGCTCGATCCATGACTTTTGGACCATTCTAACACAGTTTTATATTAATTCACATTAATATTTTATTTTCCACAGCTTTATATTAATTCACATTAATATTTTATTTTCCCTAAGTTTAGACTTGGGGATTCCATTAAAAATATTAATTATTTTAATATCTCCCAAACTGTTTAGAATCTGCCCAAACCCTTTCTGAGTATTGGAGATCTCATGTGCCTTAGCCTCTCCACCAATTTTCGTGGCTAGATCACATCCGATGCTACCCCAAATCAACAATATGAGTGGGAAAGCCAAAGGTTGTTGATTGATAGCAGCGAGGAAGTGAGCATGACTTCACTGCTAGGCAATGCTTGGTCATTCATATAGATTGAGGCTATCATAATTTTATGGGCACATATTCTACTAAGTTTGAAACTGTACTTAGACAATTGAAAGCAATGAATCAATCTTTTCTCAGTTTATTGTGTCATCCAAATGTAGGATACTTATCTTTGTATACAACTCGAACATATGTTAATTACATAGAATTGCAATATGAACTTTTGGCTGTATAGCCAATTGTTAGAAAATTGAAAACCAAATGTTACCCTATGAATCACTGTTGTTGTTCATTCAATGGTTGGATCATTGACGACGTAAGAGGGAAATGTATATGGATGAGAGACATGGTGTGATCTGCTAGGCTTTATCTTTCCTGCACAGACAAGTTGGAGTTGCCGCCTCGCCCAAACACATTGCTGCTTGGAAGCGGGAGCAGAAGCGGGAAGTGGGGGAAACATTTCAAAAGCTCCCAGGTTGGGAGCGATTTTGGGAGCGAATTTTATATAATATATATTTTTATATATTTTGATGCATATATGTCAACAAAAGCATGTAGAATTATGAATTAGTGATAAAAAAAATAGAAACATGGATTAAACCATATAACATCATTCATCTAGTAGTTGTAGTCTTCATCAACCACAGGTTCATAAATTACAAGTTCTCATTTATATAGCAGGTAAGGGTGCACAAAACCAAAATAGCATCAATTGCAATCCATGTCTGTACCGAAAATACATCAACAAATAGGCCCTAGATGGTCTCTAGCATCCCAAAAAATCATACTATAACAAATACCTACAGATCATCAAAATATTGCCTATCTTGGGATCTTTGTCATTAATATCACCCTCTAAGCATTAAAATAAGATAGAAAAAATGTAGCATGTCAAGTCGAGATTTTGTTTGAGTGATGGGTACATTTTTAGTGGGGTCATGATAGAAGAGTTCGTCAACCAATGTCACTAACATCAAGGTATACAAAGGGCTTGGTGCTCTTGATTAAATATGAGTTCCATACCCTTCTACATGACAAGATCCAATGGGAACATTGCAATCCCCTCAATCCTGAAATCCAAAAAAACTAATAAGTCTACTGGATTTTGAGTGAGATCTAAAATTCTACGTTCTCCATATGAAATTCAATGAGGTCGAAACCACTCTCAAACATCCTGAGTCATTTCATGGTAATGTTAAAAATTTAAGTAAAATGATGAAAATGAATAAAAAAGGAGAATGCCACTTTCCTAGGAGAATGTCACTTTCCTTTTAATTTAATAATTTAACATTACCATGAATTGCATATCAATACTAGGGTTTGTTGTCGCCTGGATTGTACAAACAGCACGACAATGCTCAGGACGGAGGTTGTCACTCTAATGCCCGCCCACTCCGTTCTAGCTGTCTCCCAACAGCAGGCTATCCAGGGTAGTCCCTATGGAATGAACTGAAGGAAAGCAAGTTGAGAGTCAACTCACTTGGGAGACACAGATGAGTGGCCTAGCCATTTCGTTGAATTAATTGATTAAATTAGATTTTTCTATTATGAGACCAGTGCCTTAATGGAGTCACAAATTCTTGCTTCTTACAAATTGAAACCAAATGACCAGATGGACACCCGTTGTTTGAATGATTGACTAAACTATATGATGTGCAAATCTTAGGACCTATGTAGGATGGAGTGATCTCGGTAAATTTTAGTTAAATTCCTAGTCTAAGTGTAACCTTCCTTTAACTATTTTGAAGTTGGGCTCCAAGGTAGGTTGTGGGAAGGAGGCTAACAGGAAGCATGTTAGGGCCTGATTAACGATACCTTTTGTTAGGCTTTTATCACTCGATGCCTCCAATGTTGCAGAAACTAAGGCTTTGACGACTGCAAGGTCACCATGTTACCCACCAAAGAGTTGTCGAAGACCCTCAAGCTAGATAAGAAGGGTTGACATGTATCTCTATCAACCTAGCTTATGTGAGGAAGTAAATTATTAATGCAAGTTTAGACCTAGGATGCTTATGCAAGAGATTATGAGTGAGATTTATCTTGAGTTAAGATTTTCTTAAGTTGTTTAAGTACTTGGATTAGAAACCTTTTAATGGTACTTAACAATAATGAAATGCCAATCTTAAACAAGATAAAGTGCTTATGCATACAAGTGCAAATTTCACAAGATATCAAATAACCCAAGATGCCAAATGCTAACAAGAGTCAATCAAGATGTTGATCACGGACTTATGACAGTTTATATCAGCACTACTACTTCGAAAAATTCAGATTTGCTAGTGTATAACAGTAGTGCATAAACCACTCCTAATAATGAAAATTACTCGACTTATTGAAGCATAAAATTTCCAAATTAACCAGCAATGTGAATTAGCTTCATTAGCACACTTTACGACTAAGTTGCACTGAAACAGATACGCATACAGGATTTGAAATGGATAGGACAAATTTTCAAAAAATCAGGATATGATACATCAAAGAAACGGCATATATATATATATATATATATATTATATTATATATATATATATTATGATTCACCTTTTAGAATCTAGAATCTATATCTACAAATACATAATTATCATCATGAATTCAACATAAACAAATCATCATCATCAATTCAGCATAAATATTGTCATCATTATTAGTGATTATTATAACATTCAACATATTATCATCATCATTAGTAATGTAATCAGAAATGCTACAGCCTTTGTGATTTCAAGTCCAACTCCTTCAAAGAACATGTCATGCTTGGCAGATGATATCTATCTTCCTTGCATGGCAATTAAAAGGCCCATGGGATCATTGGGATATTCCGTCAAGACCTATTTGAACATTTCAATCCTCTCAACATCAGCTTGGTCTCTTGACTATATGCAGGGAAAAGATTGGCTAGAGAAGATTTGTTATATTGAAGGGATTTATGAAATCAAGAGAAAAATCAATGACAATTAACAAAACCTTAACCAAACTGAAAATTAATCGCTCAAATAAATTTCTTTACAAAGACATTCATCAAACCCTTTTGTTTGCATTTTTGAACATCTATCTTTTTCTTAGTAAAAATCCTTGATAAATATATGGAGTTCCATTGTTTTTAAACATTCATACGAGGCTGTGTTTATAGTGAGTTTATTTGCAAATCTGATTTCTTCATTTTTAATATTTATTTATGGCTATACAAATTTTCACGCTTTTTAACATTTTAAGGGTGGATTCCGATCATGATTTTTGTGGAAACGAATCCAAAAAAAAATTACTTGGAAACATATCCAATTCAAAATCTGAAGTTCCCGATTTTTCGAAACGGCACAAAAACATTTTTACAACATTTCGGACAAGAATCGTATCCGTTTCCGTATTGGAAGCGGGGATCCACATTTCCGGCAAATTCTTCAAGCGTTTCCGGTAACTTAGCTTTATGATGACATACTCAGCAATATTTCAGATTTCATTTTAAGATTATAACAGCAAGTAAAGATAGATCAGCAAGATAAAAACTGCCCAAACTAGATATTCAATGTGCCCAAAAATAGCAAAATGCACCAGAACTTGAGAATTTCAAATTTAGGGCTCTAGGTGAGTTTGCCTTGGCAATTTTCAGATCTGATATGATTATTACAGCAGTGAATTAACCACAGATCAACAAATTAATCCAGCGAAAATAGCTGCCCAATACTTCTAAGAATAGAAACTTTTAACCAAAATTGAAAAAAAATTGAATTTTTAGAAAATATGATTAAGAAAATTCAGAACTGATAAACCAATTATAGCAGTAAGTTAGTTACAGATCAGTCAGCTAAAAATACTGAATATGCTGCCCCAAATGTCTAAAAATAGTAAGTTTTTGTCAGGGAACTGAAAATTCAAAATTTTAGTCCTAGTTAAGTATATGCTTCAGAAATATTTCAGATTTGAATTTCATAGTTATGCAGTAAATTCCAGCAAGCTAAAATGTTAGATCTAGATCAAATTAGAGATGCCCATGTGGTCAAAACTTGTGAAAACTTATATTTTGCAATTTAAATCGATTTTGACTAATTAGAGTATGATTTTAGAGCCTAGAAATTGATCATTTTACTGTTGTAATGAAACTGAAGAAAAATAAGGCTCTAGAGGTTACCCTAGGCCCAAGGCGTTAAAGATCCCACCGTTGAAAATCGTTGAAACTTTGGGATTACTTTGCCGTTTGCTAGATATGAATTTTGAAACCTTAATCTTGCAAAACCGCCTAGTATTTCGCCTTAAATCTTCAGATTAGGGTTTGAGGTCAATTTTTGGGGAAAAGAGGCCAAAATTTGGAGAATAAGGACAAAGGAAGCGAATTTGAGGGGATAAAAGAGCTAGGATGATAGATCGGGTCACAAGGAGGCTAGAAAATGCCACAAAATGTGAACGCTTGGCCTCAAAAGGCTGGACATTGGCCTCTCAGGGCTACGGCTTGCACTAAAAGAGCAGAAAAGGTGACGCAGAGGGCAAGGAGGGTTGACGCAGGCCATGATAGAGAGATGTTGGGCTTGGAAGAGGTAGATCTAGTCCCGAGAAAGCCAAAAACTGAAAACCCTTGCTCCAAAAAATTTTTATGCTTCAACTCGTTGATTTTCTAAAAATTTTGCCGTGGGAGACCTGCAAAAAATTCCAAGAGACAAGATCTGTGAAAATTCCAAACATGAAATTCTACTGCAGTAACTGATTTATTTCTCCTACTTATTTTCCACAATAAGTTGTTTACAAAACTCTTCAATAAACATCAAAGTAAATTCTATAGCAGTGGTCACATAATAGCATAGAGAAAAGAACAGAGAAATACAAGCACAAGAATCAATCACATCAACACAGTTACTTTTGGACAATTGTCCTCGGAAAAACCTAATGCCGGACAACCGGTGCAACAAATGAGGGTTTATTTATAATCTTCAGCAACAATCTCTTTACAAGGAATGATTCTCAGAACATAGAGAAACTTCTAAGAAAACCCCTGAGATAATTTTTCTCCTTACTTTGGAGAAATTCTGACACCCAGAGACCCTCCAGCCTTCTCTGCATCACCTTTGCGTCATCTGCGTGAGAACTAAGTCCCTAGTTGCGCTGTCTCTCAAAGCTCTCCCTCTACATTGTCTCTCTGATACACTGCATCACCTCCTCCCTAGTCTTTCACTGATGTTGATGCCCTCCTTTTCCTTAACCCTGCAACTCTCCCCCTGAAATCGAATTCTTACTCCTTGAGAATCGATTTCCCTCGGGTTACTGAGTATTTTCCCGGTGTGTCTCCAACTAACCCTCAAGCCTCCTCTTATACTTTTGTTGTTGATGAATCAACGACCGAGATTAAGTCTATAATCAAGGGCTAAGATTAAATTAGACTTGATCCTAGTCTCATAGAAGCTTCTCACCCATATTTTCATTAATACCCATTAATATTTTTATTTTCCTAAGTTTAAACTTAGAAACCCCATTAAAAATATTAAATATTTTAATAAAACACAATCCAGGTGGAATTTCATCAAACGATTTATGGGTCTTGGAGATCTCATGTGTTCTAGCCCCTACACAAAATTTCGGAGCTAGGGCACATCCGATCCTACCCAAAATCAACAAGATCTTACCCTCAAGAGCCTAGATCTAGCTCTTCTTCCACTTAACTCCTTGATTGAACCTGTAAAAATGAAAATAGAAACACCCAAACCCCAAATATATACAAAATAAATCTAAAACCCCAACCCAAGTTAGAAAAAATTAATTTCAATTACAATTTATAATTTTATTTACAAAATATACATGGGTTTTCAAATGGATTTTGAGAAAATAAGTTTTATAATTTTTTTTACTTGAAATAATGGCTAAAAACATAGTGTTGGGACAGATCAAAGTCCAAGATATTCAAAATTGGACAGGGCACATCAGAAAAACCACCCATGGATTTGCCCGAAAGTAAGCAGGTTCTCATCACGAACTTCATTGAAAACATCTGATATTACGGGAGATCTTTTTGTATCATATTTCTAACCTTATCCCTTGTCATTTTTTAATTAGTTTTATTTTATGAATAAATTGTCATTTATCCTCTTAGAATAAATTTCCATTTCTTTGTTTCTATACTTTATTTCATTTGATGATATTTTGAATGGATATTGTTGATATATGTCTTTTGTCGATGGATGCAGATTCCAAGTTCTTGTACATGATCACGTTGTATCTAGCATGCATCCCCATATGGAGCCAAATGTTGACCACTGGAGTGGCACCTGATGATTATATGAAGACTCCATGCCCAAGGATGATCCATAGGATACTTGTACAATCATATATCATCAGTCAACAGAGTTTTTTAACTCCACTTCTATTTTCTCATCATCTTTCTTATACCAAGATTCCACACCCTGCAGGGAATTGTAATAAGTGATATAATGATGAGTTTTGAGTATCTAATAGGTCTAGGATGTTGGGACTCAATAAATAAATGCTAAAATTGGCAACTAGGGCCAAACTCCATGTGGGTCATCTTATTAATGGAAGAATTTAAAGATCATCCAATTTTGATAAGTACTCATGGAGATATGAATTTATTTGTGATATGGGACAATTTGTCAAGGTCGGCCAGCAGCCAAATAAACCCCAATTGTGCTCAACGTTTTAGTATAAATAGGGGTGGCCTTCATGTCATTTCAACACACTTGGGATCTCTTCCTCTCTACTTATCTTTGGGTTTTAGTAGGAGGAGAGATCCTAAGGGATAACGCTGCCCTAATCCAAAGGGTAGAAGCCGAAACCGCTGGAATTGCCGGAACTATCGGAATAGCCGGAACTGCCAGAACTGCCGGAATTGTTGGAACTGCCAAAATTGTCGGGAACAACCAGAACTGTCGGAACTGTTGGGAAAAGCCAAAATTGTTGGAACTGTCGGGAATAGTCAGAATTGCTGGAATTGCTGGAGCTGCCAGAATTGTCGAAACTACCAAAACTGTCGGAACTGCCGGAATTGCCAGAACTACTGGGAACTACTGGGAACTGTCAGAATTGCCAAAATTTCCAAAACTTCCGTAATTATCGGAACTGCTGGGAACGACCGAGAAAAGCTAAAACTGCCAGAACTGCTAGGAAAAGCCAGAATTGTCGAAACTGTCGCGTGCCGAGGATAACCGGAATTGCTGGAACTACCGGAAATACCGGGAACTACTGAAACGGCCAGAGCATCTGTCTCCGAAGGAGAACAACATGCAAGGGACAACTAACTAACATTGGGACAGTTGTATGGTACTTAGCAGCAAATACACCAAGCATGCAATGTTACATCTAGCATGCAAGGTACAACTAGCATGCAACCGCAAGCATGCAAAGGACAACAAGCATGCTAGGGACAACAAACAAGCTAGGGACAACAAGCAAGCAAGATGCAGCCAGCACATAGGTCAGTATGGCAACATGGTGTAGCAATGGCACATAATGCAGTACAGTGATGAGTACAGTGATGATTAATGAAGCATGATGAGATGCAACATAGTGATGATGGATGCAGCATGGTGCAGCACGGTGAGGTGCAGCATGATGACGAAATGTAGCACAACAATAGGTGAAGGAGTCACCTTGGAGAATCAGTTGAAGCAGCATGTCTTCAACTGATCTCATGTATCATCTTCTTAGATATGATCTATGCTCTTATTTAGATAAGTCAAAGTGTTGACTTTTGTTGTAAACGTACTATCTCTCTCTCTTTTTGTTGAACTATTGAAGAACATATAAGAAGAATTGATCAAGGGTTTCCCCACATTGAGGTTTGTCCCTGGCTAGCGCCACATCTTGTGTCCTCTTGTCTTGACTTGTCTTCTGCGATTTATGTTTATGTTCTATCTACAGTTTACTTTAATGCTAATGTGATTGTTAATCTGGAAAAGATATTGACCTAACTTTGAAAATTGAAATAAATTGCTCTAAGCATAGAACATACCTAAAATTTAACATGGTATCGGAGCTGGGGTGAAGACAATGCCCAAGCAAGAGCGAAAGAGCAATCACCGAAGACAGTTGGGAAAGGACAAAAGGATCAGTGGATTCCTCATCCCTCTTCAAATTCATCGAGGGTGAAGTCGAAGCAGAGAATATTATCATAATGGCGAAACGGAAGTTTCTGATGGCCTACCTAAAGATCACTTCATTGGGAAGTCCAGATCTAAGGGTGGAAGGAAAGGCAGATGCCTTGGTTGCAATAAGTTCGTCCATTATGCGAAGGAGTGTCTGAGGTAGGAACACATCACTTGATGATGATAACAATCATTCCAGGGACATCTTCAATGATCAAAGAAATCACAGGTAATGCAGGTTGTCAAGGAAATGGCCGACTCTTCAAAGAAAGAAAGGAACCTCAGGTATGAAGAATCAAATGTTGTTTTTGATAAGATAAAGAAGTGTTATATTGTATTGGCCTTCTCCTTCATATTCTTTGGGAATCTGGCTTATTGATTGTAGTGCTTCAAGGCACTTCATCAGATAGAAGGGTGCACTCTCTAATTTGGTAGAGATGGAAACAATCATGGGATTATACTTGGCGCCGATGCCACCTATCCCGGAAAGGGTGTAGGGAATGTTGCCCCTCAATTGAATGAGGGTAACTCGATTCATTTATAGAATCTCTTTTATGTACCTGATCACAAGAAGTACATGGTGTCCATTTTAGCAATAGAAGTCAAAGGTTACGAGGTGACACTCATCGATGGAAAGGTACGTGTTTGAAAATAGAATTTTCAAAGATGTTTTTGAGTTCAGGGTTGTATCAAGTTGCAAGAAGTCCATTGGGGACCATGTCCATTGACACATAGCACCGGAGGTCTGTGAGTCAGATGGTGACAGAGAAGCCTGAATTCAAAAAGAGCATGAAAGTACATGTTTGAGATGTATCGAAGGAAAATCTTACAAGGGGACCATTCCCCTCATGTCGCAGATCCACAGGTTTGGAACAACCCGAGGGGTTTGAGATTGATGATCAAGAATCTCACGTATGCAGGTGGAAGAAAGCCCTCTATGGCTTGAAGCAAAACTCCCCGGGCGTAGTATGAGAGAATTGATAGCTGTCAGATGAAGCTGAGATTCACTAAGAGTGAAGCCTATCCAAACCATTGTTTGAAGGTTGTGGATGATAGACCTCTCATACCAACACCTTATGAAGATGACCTATTTTTGACAGGTGCAGACCCTCTCATTTGCAGAAGTAAGAGGGAGTTGGATTCCGAATGTGGAATGATAAACTACAAGCCTATGACTACCTCGAGGATCTTAACTTTCAGAAGTTATATGGTAGTGATGTCGGACCAGATTTGGGAAATTCCTCTGATATTCATAAACTCATTCACATTGATGTTCTTGGTGAACTTTTGTCCGGACATATGTTTTGCAGTTAACATGAAGAGCTCATATTTGGTTGAGCCTCACTGGATTGGTGGCAAGAATCTTCTGAGATATCTTCGCGGCACAATCTCTCATGGATTGAGATACACTGCTGGAAATATGAAACTGCATGATTATTCGAATGCTCACTGGCCAGGCAGTGTGGAGGATCATTAGAGCACTTCTCAGAGATGGTTCTCTTTGGATTCTGCTTTGATATCATGGATGAACAGGAAGCAGAAGTCGGTTGCTATAAGCACCGCCGAGACCGAATACATAGCTACGAGTATGATCTTGTGTGAAGCTGAATGGTTGCAGAAGCTCTTAAGTGAGTTGTTTGTACACATGATGAATACCACTGTGATTCTCTGTGACAACCAGAGGGGGGATTCGATTATTGAGGAATCTCGTATTCGATGATTGCTCCAGCAGATAAACATCAGATACTGCCTTATCTGGGATATGGTAAGTCGATGAGCGAGGAGGCTCCATCGCATTGAGACTGATGTATAGGTTGCAAACATTTTGTCAAAGCCCCGGGGAAAGGTCAAATCTGTGACTTTCGCAAACGACTTGGAGTCATTGAGAGACCTTCTTATAAGGGTCCTGCATGTTGCATGCATTGAGCTCTGGGAGCTTTGGGGGGCTTGGGGTACTCATTGGAGCAACATACGACCACAGGGTGACTCACCCTCCCCTGGTGGTGCGCTATGTACAAGATGATAGGTTCAACCTTCCCCTATGATACTACGTGGTGACTGTGGAACAGGATGATTAGTTCTCCTGTGGGCTAGGATGATTAGTTCTCCCATGGCAACTATGGAACAGGATGATCAGTTCTCCTGTGGGCCAGGATGATTAGTTCTCCCGTGGCAACTGTGAAACAGGATGATTAGTTCTCTTATGGGCCGGGATGATTAGTTCTCCCGTGGCAACTGTGGAACAGGATGATTAGTTCCCCTGTGGGCCGGGATAATTAGTTCTCCCATGGCAACTATGAAACAAGATGATTAGTTCTCTTGTGGGCCGGAACGATTAGTTCTCCCGTGGCTACCGTAGGGCAAGATCATCGTTCTCCTGTGGACAGGATGATTAGTTCTCTTGTCGAGGCATCCTATCCATGCAATCTGGGACTCATGGGAAGTACCTCTCATCTGATCAATGAGCAAGTAAATGGGGTTAGGGACCATAGTAGTACTATCGATGGACGCATCAATATATCTACCATACTCCCTATTGTCGCACAGATTGTTACGACAACGCTCAGACCGAGGGTTGTCACTCTGATCCCCAATCTCTCCGTTTAAGCCTGTCTCCCGCGGCTAAGGGGGATAGAGCCTATAGGAAAGTGGATGACCAACTGTGAACCAGTTGGTTTGGGAGACACGAAATAAAACAAGCACTTAATTGATTTTATTAAATAAATAGACCATTGCCTTATGGAGTTAATGTTTGAAAGATTATCTATCAAATGCTGCGGAAAGATGAACTCATTAACAATCATTAACCATCAGATAACTCAAATAATGTAAGATATTCGATAAACGCATAATGCTTTAATAGTGATCCAGCGATTAAAGCTCAATAATGATATTCCAGCGATTAAAATTTCGAAAGATAAAGATCGATACACAATCACGTAAAATGCTAACCAGAGATCACATTCATGTATTTAATCTTCATATGAACATTTAAACATTAATTCCCACATCAACATTTTAGCCTCAGCAGAAAAGATGAAACCTAAGAAATTCCTAAGCCATGACTCAAACTGGCAAAATATTTTTAAAATATATATTTTTATATCTTTCAAATAAAAGAAAATTAAAGACTAAATGAAACTTAGAATCAAAAATCTAAATAAAACTAAATTAAAAGAAACATTTTTATTTTTATTTTATATATATTATATATATATTATTTCTATTTTCTTTTTTTTCTTTTCTTTTTTTTTCTTTTTTTTTTTTGTTTAAATCAAAAAATCCAAACAACTAACTAAATCTAAAATCCAAACTCTAAACTAAAAAAAATGAAACTTTTTATGTCTTTTTATATTTTATATTTTTATGATTTTTTATTTTTATAATTTTTAAAACAAAACTTAAAATTAAAATCTAAACTAAACTAAAACAAAACTTGAAATTATTAAAATCTAATCTAAATCTAAACCTAAGGAACTTTTTTAATCTTTTTATGAAAATTTTTTATTTTTATGATTTTAAATTTTTTAATTTAAAATGGAACAAAACTTACCATCCAAATAAAATCTAATTTAAAACAAAAAATTGATTTTGATATTGTTTATAAAGATTCAAAATTTAAAAATAAAAATAAAACTAAAATCTAAAACTAACCATTTAATTCTAAAATCCTAAACTAAACTTAAATCTAAATTTAAAATAACCTAAAGACTATACAAAATCTAAACTAAAAGAAACTCTTTGTTCCCTTTTATAATTTTCTAAATTTTTTTTTAGTTAAACAAAAAAAAAAAAAAAATTAAATTAAATCTAAAAATTAAAACTAAAATTTAAAATCTAATTATTAAACTAATCTAACTCTACCCTAACCATATGAACAAACTATGAATGTTAACGTAAATGAAAACTAAATAAAACAAACGAAAAGGGAAATTCCAATTTTTATTTTTAGTTTTTAATTAAAAAAATTCAAAATCAATCAAATCTGAAATCTGAACTTTACAAAAATTAAAATGTCAATTTCGTATGTATATAAAAAGGCTGAAATTTATAAAATCTAAATTTTAACAAAACTCAAATCTAAACAAAATAAAAAATAAAAAATCTAAGCTAAAACTAACCAAAGCAAATAGAAAAAAGAACAATGCAAAAACTCACGCTACTTACCCATCCGCATATAATAGAAAATCGAATTTTTTGAGTTTTTTGTTTGTTTGCTGTTGTAATACGCACGTTGATGGCCGACGGAGGAAGGGTGTAGCAACGTTTGGAGAAGCAGATGGCTTAAACAATTGATATATGCTACCAAAATCGGATTTTCACTTCTGTTTTGGAGTATCTGCACGCAGGACAACAGCAAGGGAAAGCTAGACGCAGGTAAATTATTTTGCAGGTGCAGACAACGATGGGAATGACAGTTTGCAGCAGCTGGGAGAAATAAAGAAAAAAAAACTTTAAAGTGTAGAGAGCCACGGGTCTAGTGGATTGATTTTGAAAAAAAGGCAGCTACGTGAAGCTAAAATAGACAACAAAATGCAGCGTGGGGAATGAGGGTTCGCTGGCAGCACGTACATGGGAAAAGGGATCACGCAGAGGGTTTGATGGGAAAGCCACAGGGATGGCTGCAATTTTTTGCAGGTTTTGAAGCTGAATGGACGCAGAATGGGATAGCAGAAGATTGAAAGGAGCTCGCTGATTGCGTGATTTAGATTGCTGAGAAGAGGGTTTGGCAGCAGTTTTTCGAAAATTTTCCTGCAAAAATAAAACCCCAAGCAGCAACTGAAACTAAAACTGACGGCCCAGAAACCCCAGGATGCCACAACATAAAAAATATTCGAAAATTTCTATCAAAATGAAATCCGAGGCAGCAAACAGATAACCTGGAAAAACCCTCAAATTTCTTCAAAAAAAACCTGCAAATTCTCCAGTAAGTTTTAAACTACCCTGAACTCAGTTTTGTCTAATAAAAACCCCGAGAATTTTTTTTTAAGATCTGTACCTGCGACCTGCAATGGCAAGAAACAGAACACCCAAAAATAATTGCAGGAAACAAAACTAAAAACCCTAAATAAATAATTACAATATTCACAAACTGCAGGCTCTAAAATAGCCATATTTCTCGTTATGCCACATAAATATTTTCAGAATTTTAATTTAATGTGAGATGCTTCAGAAAAAACCCTACATGCATTCATAAAAAACTTCAGATGATAAGCCCGGAATTAAAACTAGCTGGGCTCTTTCAGAAAACGCAATCTGGGAGTTGGCTAGTTCAGCCGAGAACTTCCCCTAACGCCCGGTAAACTCAAAACTAGGATTTCTTGCACAGCGTAAAATCAACCATTAACATAGAGGGAAAAAATGATAGTGAAATCCAGATCAAATGGAGATACCTGCCATTATATTTCAGAATCTAAACTATCATTCAAACCCTAGAGATCAGACAAGATACCTGTGCCTGAATCAATCTTTATCAAGCTAAAATCAATAGCTGAAAATAAAATTATGCAGAAAAATAAAACATCTTACAGCTTTTCCAAAAGAGTAACACCAGCAAGATTTCAACCCCAAAGTCTTTCTTTATAGCACAGAAAATGACTACAAGAGAGCTTTCTTTAGCACCAGACTCTTAGATCAAATCTAATCTCAAATGACCCCTAGCACCCTATTTAAAGGAAAAATGCCCAATAACTAGTTCGAGTAATCCATGTCAAACTAATCTCGACCGTTGATGAGGATCAAAATTTCTTTTAATCTCATCCGTCGAATTTTTAAATGCATTTTAATATATTAAAAAATTAAAATTTTGCATTTATTTACTCAAAAAATTGACTTATTTTTATTTTATTATTATTTTTAATTTTATTTTATTTTATTGTTTATTATTTTAAAATTTTAAAATTTAATTTATTATTTTTTTCTTTTTTTTTTTAATTTTATTTTTGGATCCTCGAACTTAGCCTTTGAAAAAATCACCTAGGACCTAGGACCTAGGACTTAGGACTTATGAGGGGATTAAAACATTTTCTAACCCTCAAGACACTTTCATCATGACTTTTACAATTTTACATCTCAAGGGGGAAATCCCATTTGACATAGACCCTCATAGACCACCCAGTTCTGCGACCAAATATAATCTAGCAGATCAACACACTAGGATTCCTTTAAGATTCTAATAACAAAATTCATTCCGGCTTTGGGGTTAGGCTGAAGGAAAACTCTGCCGATCATGGATCGGTGAGACAAAAAACCTTCCAGAACGTAGCTTATCACTAGAAAATTAGGTCCACCTAGCCAATTTACATACATGACTCAACTCTGCTAAGATTATTTACAATTCACACATGCAGATTGGGTTTACAACATAAATTGATCAAGTCAACGATGACTGTCGAATGGCACCGACACGTCAATCAAGCGCTATCCCTTTTACGAAGAAAAGGGGGTGTACTGCTATGGGAAGTTGACACATAGTGGTCAACACTCCCTATGCTAGGATGACCTCCATTGATCTGGGATCAATGAAACTGATCTGGGATCAGTATGAGCGGTTTGAGACACTCTCTTGTGATATTGATCTGGGATCAATAAAACTGACTCCGGGCCAGTAAGAGTGATGTGACACACTCTCTTCAGATGAAACTGACTTTGGGTCAGTAGAGAATGGTATGAGACATTCTCGATCAATTCTTCTTCTTCATGGTTCAGCAGAGTAGAGCAGAGCAGTGCAGGGCACTGATAGCAGAGATAGTACAGTCAAACATATGGATTAGCGGATGGAGTTCTCCCTAGTTGAGAGGGAGTGTTAAAATTAGCAACTAGGGCCAAACTCCATGTGGGTCATCTTATTAATGGAAGTTGATATTTTTCTTGGATCCCTCTCATGGAGAGGTGTAGGATTGATCTAAAGATCATCTGATTCTGACAAGTATTCATGGAGATATGAATTTATTTGTGTTATGGGACAATTCGTCAAGGTCAGCCAGCAACCAAATAAACCCCACTTGTGCTCAACGTTTTAGTATAAATACAGGTGGCCTTCAAGTCATTTCAACACACTTGGGATCTCTTCTTCTCTACTTCTCTTTGGGTTTTAGTAGGATGAGAGATCCTAAGGGATAACGCTGCCCTAATCGAAAGGGCAGAAGCCGGAACTGCCGGAATTGTTGGAACTATCAGAATTGCCAGAATTATTCAATTCCGAAACTATCGAAATTGTCGAAATTGTCGGAACTGTCGGAATTGCCGGAACTGCCGAAATTACCAGGGACAACTGGGAAAAGCCAGAACTGTCGAAACTGTCAGGAAAAGCCGGAATTGCCGGAACTGCTGGGAATAATCGGAACTGCCATAACTGCTAGGAATAGTTGGAATTGCCGGAACTGCCAGAACTACTGGGAATAGTCGAAATCGCTGAAACTGTCGGAACTGCTAGAATTGTCGGAACTGCCAAAACTGTTGGAATTGCCGAAACTGTCAGGATTGTCGGGAACTGCGGGGAATTTCCAAAACTTCTGGAACTTCCGTAATTGTCGAAATTGTCGAAACTGCCAAGAACAGCCGGGAAAAGACATAACTGCCAAAACTACTAGGAAAAGCAAGAATTGTCGGAACTGCCAAGAACAGCAGGGGAAAGACAGAACTGCCAAAACTACTAGGAAAAGCCAGAATTGTCGAAACTGCTGGGAATAGTCAGAATTGCCGAAACTGCCAAGAACAGCCGGAATTGTCGGAACTAGTGGAACAGCCAGAGCATCTATCTCCGAAGGAGAGCAGCATGCAAGGGACAACTAACTAACATTGAGATAGTGGTATGGTACTTAGCAGCAAATACACCAAGCATGCAATGTTACAGCTAGCATGCAAAGGACAACAAGCAAGCTAAGGACAACAAGCAAGCAAGATGCAGCCAGCACATAGGTCAGTATGGCAACATGGTGCAGTAATGGCACATAATGCAGTACAGTGATGGGTACGATCATGAATAATGAAGCATGATGAGATGCAGCATAGTGATGATGGGTGCAACATGGTGCAACACGGTGAGGTGCAGCATGATGACGAAATGCAACACAATGATAGGTGAAGGAGTCACCTTGGAGAATCAGTGGAAGCAACATGTCTTCAACTGATCTCATGTATCATCTTCTTAGAGATGATCTATGCTCTTGTCTAGATAAGTCAAAGTGTTGACTTCTGTTGTAAACGTACTATCTCTCTCTCTCTCTCTGCTGAACTATTGAAGAACATATAAGAAGAATTGATCAAGGGTTTCCCCACATTGGGGTTTGTCCCTGGCTAGCGCCACATCTTGTGTCCTCTGGTCTTGGCTTGCCTTCTGCGATTTATGTTTATGTTCTATCTGCAGTTTACTTTAATGCTGATGTGATTGTTAATCTGAAAAAGATATTGAGCTAACTTTGAAAATGAAAGTCAGAATTCGATTTTTACACTTGGCATTGGAGCTCCATTTAACAAATTCGAGTTTCTCTTTGGGATTGTCACCTCATGCCACTTGTTTAATCACTTCTACATTGGGATTAACTCCAATGTCATTTGTCATTGTCATTCTTCATTGGGATTTGCTCCCAACTCTCTATATAATAGAGCCATGGGATCTCATATTGTATCATGTAATAAGCTATTGGGCTTGAAGAAACTCTTGTCATTTTGTACTTGCATATTTTCTTAATACAATCAAGACTTTGGGGATATCTGGTTGGTGTTATCTTGGCGTTATGAGGTGATGTCATTTCATACCACTGCTATTGTGTTTAATTTCTTTCGCATGTTGAATTAATATTAATTTAATGTTTGCCATCTTGCTTGGATTGATGTGTGCAAGCTATTTTGCACATATCATTGATTTAGAATAGTATTCTAGGAATAATCTTGCCAATTCATATTAGGAGGAATGCTTGGTTTATCTTATTCATTATATTGCTCTAATCTTGTGCAAACTAATACATGTTCAAGTGTGTGGTAAAGATCTTTTGTATGTTGTGCAAAAATCCATCTGGAAGTGCGAGAAATCTCAATTAGATCAACTCACTCCTAGAATCACAACGATCCAAGACTCAGCGATTTTTTTGCTTCAAGTTTTCAATCCAACAAAGAGCAAAAGGGAGTTTGCTTAATCTATAGTTACTTGACAAGAGAACTAATCATCTTGTCCACAGGAGAACGAATCATCCTGTCCAATAGTCACCACGAGAGAACTAATCATCCTAGCCCACAGGAGAACTAATCATCCTGTCTCACAGTCGCCACGGCATGTCACAAGGGAAGGTTGAACCTTTCACCCTATACATAGCACACCACGAGGGGAGGGTAAGTCGCCCTGTGGTCGCATGTCGCTCCAAGAAGTACCCCACGCCCCCCTGGAGCTCCCAGAGCTCAATGTATGCATCATACATGACCCTCAGAAGAGGGTCTCTCAACGACACCAAGTCGTTCTCGGAAAGTCAAGAATTTGACCTTTCTCAGGGGCTTCGTCAAAATGTCGATGACCTACTCATCTGTACCAATATGTTGGAGCCTTATTGCTCCTCGCTGCACCATATCCCAGATATAGTGGTACCTGATATCAATATGCTTGGAGCGATCATGAAATAACGGATTCTCTAATAAACGAATCTCGCCTTGGTTGTCACACAGGATCACGGTGGTATCCAATGTAAATCCAAATAGCTCAGTAAAGAGCTTGCGTAACCAGACTGCCTCACAAGAGACCATACTAGTAGCAATGTACTCTACCTCGGCGATGCTCAAAGCCATCAACTTCTGCTTCCTGCTCATCCAGGATATCGAGATAGATCCCAAGAGAAACAACACCCAGAAGTGCTCTTTCAGTCCACCACACTGCCTGCCCAATCAGCATCGATATATCCATGTAGTCTCACATCTCCGGCAGTGTATTCAACCCATGAGTGATTGTGCTACGAAGATATCTCAACAAATTCTTGGCACCAATCCAATGTGTGTGGTGAGGCTCAACCATATGTTGACTCAATGTGTTGATTGCAAAACATATATCCGGACGGGAGTTCACTAAGAACATCAATGCTCCGATGAGTTGACGATACTCAGTAGCATTTTGTAAAATAGGTCCAACAGCACTACCACTTTAACTTCTTGAAGTCAAGCTCCATTAGGGTAGTCACGGGCTTGTAGTCCACCATACCAAATCTCTCCAATATCTTCACCACATATTTTCCTTGAGATAGGAAAATCTCCCCTAGCTTCTGCCAGACTTCTAATCCTAGGAAATAGTGCATCAGTCCTAAGTCCTTCATCTCAAACTCAGAAGCCAACTCCCTTTTACATTTGTGAATGAGAGGGTCTGCACCCGTCAGAAAGAGGTCGTCAACGTATAGCACCAGTATGAAAGGTTCATCATCTTCAACCTTAAAGTAAAGGTTAGGGTCGGCTTCGCTCCTAGTGAATCCCAGCTTCATCAAGTAGCTATCGATCCTCTCATACCACGCTTGGGGCGCTGGCTTCAGCCCATAGATGGCTTTCTTCAACCTGCACACATGAGATTCCCAATCATGAATCTCAAATCCTTCAGGTTGCTCCACATAGACTTCCTCTTTGATTGAACCATGCAAAAATGCGGTCTTGACATCCATCTGTTGTAGGTTCCATCCTTGCGAAGCAGCAAGGGCTATGATCGAGCGAATGGTGGTATATCAGGCAACAGGTGCAAATATCTCGTCATAGTCTGTACCTTCCTTCTGAGAGAAGCCACGAGCGACAAAACGAGCTTTGTACTTTTCAGCACTTCCATCCGCTCCATGCTTTATCTTGTAAAGCCATTTCGAAGTGACAACGGCTTTGTCCTAGGGTCTGGGGACCACATCCCAGACATCGTTTTTCATGATGGACTCATATTCCTCAGTCATAGCATCCTTCTAGACTTGATGCTTGACAGCTTCTGCAAATGATGAAGGCTCGTTTTGGATGATCGTGCTCATGATAGTCAAGTATCCCTGATACCTAGTCGACTTCTTACTTTCCTGGAAAGTCCCTATGAGTGCAACGTGTCCTTCAGCATCATCAAGTGTCCCCCTCAGCCATGAAGGCCTCTTCCTAGAAGAGGAAGGCTCTTGCGGAGGGTGATCAATAGGATCCATAGATTCTTCCACATCAGGCATCGTCTCATCTTCCTTTTCCTTTAGTTCCTTGGTGTCAGCTTCTTTAAATCCCCTTAGAGTAGGAAGATTGTCAACTTTGCTAAGAGCCATATCTTCATCAAAGGTGACATCATGGCTAATCTCGACTTCCCTTTGACTAGCCACATAATTCTATAGCCCTTAGTATTTTCACTATAGCTCACAAATATTTCTTTCTTTCCAAATGCACCCAATTTATTCCTTTTCTCCTTCGGCACATGAAAATGAGATATGTCAGGTTTCTTACCAATGAACATTTCTTCAGGAGTCTTGGAACCCAATGCTTGATGAGGGCATCGGTTTTGCACATATGCAGCAATATTTGCAGCTTCGGCCCATAGAAACTTCGGAAGTCTTTGATCATGGAGAATAACGCAGACAGCTTCCACAATCGTACGATTCTTCCTTTCCGTCATGCCATTTTTCTTAGGAGTATATGGTGAGGTGGTCTCCCTCTTAACGCCAGCCTCTTTGCAAAAGTCATGGAACTCATTGGATTCATATTCAGTCCCATTATCAGTCCTTAAGGTCTTGATCTTCTTTTCGGTTTGATTCTCGATCAAGTCTTTGAAGTGACGAAACCAAGAGAATACTTCGTCCTTCTTTTTCAAGAAGTATATCCAAGTCTTGCGAGAATAATCATCTATAAAAGTGAGGTAATATAAATATCCTCCCAAGAAATTCACAGGCATCATACTAGATATGTCTGAATGAACCAACTGCAATATATCGGAGGTCTTGCTTTGGCTTGAGGGGAATGGTCCCCTTTTGAGCTTTCCTTCCACATCCCGGACACACACCTTCTTGCTCTAATCTGAACTCGGGCATCCTGGTCACCATTTTTTCACATCAAGTAGAGCTTTAAAATGAAGGTGAGCAAACCTCCGATGCCATAGTTCGAACTGAAGAGATGTGTCATAAGACATGACACCCAGGGGACTTCCTCTGACCTGATATAATGAATCAACTCGAAACCCAAGAGTGAAAGCATCTTTAAAGTTATTTTTCCATACACGTACCTTGCCATCAATGAAGACCACCTTGTTGCCTTTGTCTTCCATTGCCGAAATGGACAACAGGTTCTTTTTTAGATCGAGTACATATAGGACTTCTTGTAAATGAATTGTATTTCCCTGATTCAATTGAAGAGTGACATTCCCTACGCCTTTCACGGGATATTTGGAGTTGTCCCTAAGAACAATTTCCAGGTTGGTCTCCTTCTCTATCAGATTAGAGAGCTTCTTTGTAACCAGTGAAGTGCCTTGAGGCACCACTATCAATAAGCCAATTTCCCAGGGAGTCCGAGGGAGCAGTAGTAGAGAGGACCACTGGTAGATAATATTCATCTTGCTTATTCTTAACAACATTAGATTCATACCTGGAGTTTCTTGCCTTCTTGGAGGGTTGACCTCTTCCTTGATTTCCGGCATTCCTTTTGCCATTGAACCTATCATTCCTTTGATTGCCACGGAAGTGATTTTGATCATCGTCATGATGTGAGTCCCTTTTATCAGGGCACTCCCTTGCATAGTGGCCCATTTTGTTGCAATTGTAACATCTTCCTTTTCTTCCACCCTTCGGTCCGACCTTTCCTTTAGATTTAGCCCCGGAATTGTTTCTCCTTTTAACATGAGAGGAGAATGCAACGGGATTGCCTCTAAGTGCAGGCATTTCCTGCTCTTCCATCCTAGTTTCTTCTTGAATGCATCTTGCCATCAATTCCTCAAATCCAGGAATTACATTATTGTTGAGAAGAGTAGTCTTGAATATATACCATTCAGGTGGCAGCCCTCCGAGAGTTGTGATAGTCATTTCCCAGTCAGGAACTACTTCCCCAAGTGATAGGAGATCATTCTTGATCTCGGTGATCCTTAAGATATGCTTGCATACTCTCATCTTTGCCCTTCTTAATTTCCTTCAGCTTATTTCTAAGGAACAAAACTTGATTTGCATCATTAACTTTAAATATACTCACCAATCTGTCGTAGATTTCCTTGGAGGTGGTCAGCTCGGAAACATAGGCCACCGGGCGCTTGTCGATAGAGTCCTGAGTGATCTTCCTTGCTTTGACTTCTCCCTTGGTCCACTTGTTTCTAGCAGCAGTGAATGCATTTGATGGAGGCGCAATAATATTGCCTCTCACATGGTCCAACATTTCTTGCTCTTGCAATGTTAGATCGAAAGACATCTTCCATCCGTGATAGTCAGAGTTCTCATGGAGTTTGTCTTCAGCAAGGAAGTGTGCTAAGGACCCCATGACTTCTTTAAGATTACTTCAACAATCTTCAGTGATTGCTCTTGCTTGGGCTTTGTCTTCACCTCAGCTTCGATACCATGTTAAATTATGGTATGTTCTATGCTTAGAGCAATTTACTTCAAATCTTTTTATTAGCCACTGTTTAGCAATCACATAAACATAAAGTAAAGTGCAGATAGAACATTAAACGATCGACAGAAAACAAACCAAGACAAGCGACACAAGATGTGGCGGCTAGCTAGGGACAAACCCCAATGTCGGGAAACCCTTTGATCAATTCTTCTTTAATCTTCAATAGTTCAGCAGAGAGAAATAGTACAAATCAGAAATCTGTAATTTTATAACAGCAGCAGCAAATCCTAAATCAGCAAAGTCAAACTTGGTCAAAACAGCCCTGGATTGACTTCTACTCAACTTGAAGAACTCGGTCTTCAACAGCTATCTTCAACAGCACAAAACAGTCCACAATACTCAGTCAAACAGCAGTCAAAGTTTAGCAATATGTGGCCAGCCCTAACCAGTCAACATTGGTCAACGCAGCCCCCAAAAAGTTAGCACAGGTCAGCCCTTGGTCAATGCTCCATAAAGCAACCCAGCACTTGGTCAACATAGCCCTAGAAAAATCAATGCTGCCCAAAAAGTCAACGCTTCCCTAAATCAGTGAACATTGCCCTAATTCAGTCAACGCTACCCTAATTCGTCCTTCTTCTTGCACGTGTGAGAGAAGCAATGCCTTTGCTTTCCCAATAAGATGAGAAGAAAGAAGATGAGTTGATAATGAATCAACCTCACTTGTACTTATATGATTTGCTGGGCACATGTGCCACACATTTAGCTATTGGCCAAACTTGACAATTTGTCAAGTAAATACAAATAAATTCATATCTCCATAAATACTTATCAGAATTGGATGATCATTAGATCAATCCTACACCTCTCGACAAAAGGAATCTAGGAAAAATATCAATTGCCATAAATAAGGTGACCCACATGGAGTTTGGCCCTAGTTGCCAATTTTAACACCTCCCTCACAAAAGGATATTACCATAAGCTCGATCTTTTGTTAAAGATATGACCCATGATACTAAGATGCATCATGGCATCATGAAAGCATTAGAAGCAAGAGCTCGTGACATCACCATGGGAATCATGAAGGACAAAATCCATGACAAACAAAATATGAAGGATATAGCTCTTGGGAACCTCAGTGGACATTGAAGGAAAGAAAGAAGTCATCTAGGACAAGGCCCATCATACGTCAAGTCAAAAAGGAAACATCTGCCAGTTGGGGATATACAAGATCCTCAAAATTCTCTGATGGAATCCTCATTGTAGGGTTCATCATTCTAAAGAGGAAGCAAGTGTTTCAACAGGAACTCCAACCTATGGAATCCATGAGATGATGATATGATGACATGAAGCAAATCAAGGGATTGAAGATCTTTTCAATCAAGGAAGCTGCTGGAAGAAGCCTCAATGACCTGAAGGTAAAATAAGGTGTGTATGATTATGTTTAATATTATAATGTCATGTCATATGGTTGCAGGTAGCATGGATCATTACTTCTATCTTGAGAAGCACGATCAAGAGAAAAATATCTCCTCCTCCGAAAGGATGCAGGAAGGCATAAATCACACTAGATGAAATCAACATAATATGTCCTCATATTAAGTATGAGGTGGTTAACTACAATTACGAAACTCTGATTAAAAGCTCTTGGGAATGGAATGTGTGAGGAAGGAAGAGATCATGATATATGCAACCATGATGAAGGCAATCAACATCCAAAAGACCAAGAATATTTGACTAGGAAATCTCTCGAAAAGATATGAAGACTCTGATGAAAGTTTGAAAAAGATGAAGACCCTTGACAATGGATATCTTTGGGAGAAGTGTCAATATGTGTGCAGGATGTTGATACCTACAAGAAGATGTCATGATGAAGGGCCATCTCATAAGGTATGATTTGATTTAATATCATGTTTTTATTTCTTGAATAATATCTGGATAATGCAGAGCTACTCGAACAAGATTTGTAAATACAAGTACAACTAGCGTTCATGTGATGGATGGAAGAAGCATGATGAGAAAGAAGCAGTCATATAACGAAGGTTCCAGATATGAAGAAGGCCACTTTCTATGAAGAAACGAATGACATGATGAACTTGTTGATTTGGGGTAGCATCGGATTTGCTCTAGCCATGAAAATTAGAGGAGAGGCTAAAGCACATGAGGTCTCCAAGACCAAGAAATGGTTTGGGCAGATTCTAACCGGTTTGGGAGATATTAAAATAATTAATATTTTTAATGGAGTTCCTAAATCTAAACTTTGGAAAAATAAAATATTAATGGGTATTAATATAAAACTGGGTTAGAAAGTTCCAAAAGTCATGGATCAAGCCAAATATAATCTTAGCCGTTGATTAGAGATTTAATCTCGGTCGTTGGAGGACGAACAGAAAAAGTATAAGAAGAGGCTTGACGGTCAGTTGGAGAACACAATGAGGGAGACCAATCAATTCGATTTCTGGAGCGGGGTTCGCTGAGAAATTCAAACTAGTGGTCTCGAGAGCAGTAAGAGGCAGCAAGTACGAAACAGAGAGTCGGGAACAGCACCAGGGGAACAACACAAAGGTTGCAAAGACAGACACAGAGGCTGCAGACTGCACAGTCACTAGAGGACATGCATGGGTGACAAAGAGAGGCCCAGTGCTAACGCAGAGAGGCAGGGGCTAGCACAGAGGGTCTTGGAGCTACGCAAAGGTCAACCAAGTTGACACTGAGACTGGGGAAGTGCTGAAGAATTCTCTCTGTTGGGTAAGCCAGTTTGGCACCCAGTTGTACTGAAAAATTGTTGAATAATAAAATCATCCCTCGCTGCACTGGTTTTTCCAGGGACTAATTGTCCAAAATATTTGTGTCGACGTGTTAATTCTTGTGCATGTGTTTGTTTCTGTATTATGATGTGATATCTGTAGAAGAATTTATTTTAATGTTTACTGAAGGATATTCATAAATAACTTATCGGGAAATAAATAGGTAAAATAAATCAGTTGTTGCAGTGAAAGAATTTTCACATGATATCAGAGCAAGTAATCAAAGACAAGGGAAAATCAATTATGGGTCGAGACCATGATGCAGAGGCATCTACATCAGGAGACTTGCACAGATTTTTAGAAAAATGCACAAGAGAAAGTGATTTTGATTTCTCTATGTTGACTTCCAGGTTGTAAGAAGAAGTGGCTTGTGTGACTAGCTTTGCATCATCACAGGTATGGTATATAGACAATGGAGCCTCTTGGCATATCACGGGAATCCGGGAATGTTTCTCAAATTATCAGGAGGAGAAAATGAACTTTCAGATCACCATGGGGAACAAGGCAAAATGTACTCCAGTAAGGAGGGGTATCATAGTTTTTCAAACAGAAACGGGAGAGTGGTTCCGTGCTACCAATGTGCTGCATGTACTAGGATTGGGGATGAACTTACTTTCCGTGTCACAACTTCAAGGCAAAGGCTATGACGTTTTCTTCATCAATGATAAAATATACGTCAACACCCGAGCTGGAAAAAGAAAGTGCAGATCGGGATCAAAAGTAACAGGTTGTACAGACTACAACTAGAATCACCAATGGCACTAATAGGCAGTCATGGAGACAAGGATTTGAACAAACTATGGCACAGAAGAATGGGACATTTGCACCATGGGGCTCTAAGAATTCTCAAAAGCACTGTAACAGGAGTTTCGGATCTTCGTATGGAACGAGATGATGTATGCAAAGGATGTGTTCCAGGAAAGTATCCTAGAAGTAAAAACAGGGCCAAGAGTGTACTAGGATTGACACACTGAGATATCTGCAGACCCATGTCCACTAAAGCTCTTAGTGGTGCCGAGTACTTCCTTACATTCATTGATGACCACTCAAGGAAAACTTGGATTTATTTTTTGAAAACCAAGGACGAGATTTTATGTCGATTCAAAGAGTTCAAGGCTCTGGTGGAGAATCTGACTAGGAAGAAAATAAAAGTTTTGCGCTCAGATAATGGTGGAGAGTATGTCGATAAGGACTTCACTGATTTTTGCGCTAAGGAGGGCATCAAAAGGGAGTGGACAGCTCCGTACAATCCGGAGCAGAATAGAGTAGCAGAAAGAAAGAACAGGACTATTGTAGAAGCAGCTAGGGCCATGATGTATGATCAGGATATGCCAAAATTCATGTGGGCAGAAGCATGCAACACAGCAGTCTATGTTCAGAATAGAACTCCTCATCGAGTATTGGGCAAGATTACTCCAGAGAAAGTCTTCACAGGGAAGATGCCTGAAGTCAGTCATTTCAGGGTATTTGGGAGCTTAGCATATTGCCGCATACCCGAGGAAAAGAGGAAGACGTTGGATCAAACTACAGAGAAAGGATAACTAATGGAATATAGCGAGAACGCTAAGGCATATAGAATCTATCTTCCAGGGAGCAAGAAGGTAGTAGTTCGATGAGATGTGAAGTTCATGGAAGACAAGGCTTTCAGAAAATCTCGAGAACTGCCTACCAGGTAGCAGTCAAAAGAGGAACCGTTGGTCAAACCTCTTCAACCAACGGAAGAAAAATTCTTCCTCGGGTCAAGAAGAATCACAGGATGAGGAGGAGCTAACAGAAGCACCTGCTAGCAGAGGAAGAACGAGCAGGGAACTTCGTCAGATTTTGCAAGACGCAAAGGACTTCATCGATGTGCGAAGGAACAATAAGAGGGAGCAAAAACATCTAGATAGATATCAGGCATTAGTAGCTCAGGATGGGAAGCCTGCTAGTTTTCAGGAGGCAGCTCAACATCAGGTTTGGCTGGATGCGATGGTAGGGGAGTACAACTCCATAATGGTGAACGATGTCTGGGAGGTAGTGCCAAGGCCTCAAGATAGATCAATGGTAGGTTCGAGATGGATCTACAAGATTAAATACATTGCAAATGGCAGTGTTGAGAAATACAAAGCCAGGTTTGTGCCTAAGGGGTATGCTCAGAAGGAAGGAATTGACTACGAAGAGACCTATGCCCCGGTAGCCAGGTATACATCTATTAGAACCGTGATATCTCTTGCAACACAAATGGGGTGGGAGATTCATCAGATGGATGTCAAAACGGCATTTCTGAACGGTGTGATAGAAGAAGAGGTATGCATTGAACAACTAGAGGGCTTTGAGACACATGAGAAGAAGTCTCATGTATGCAGATTGAAGAAAGCCTTGTATGGGCTGAAACAGGCACCAAGAGCGTGTTATGGACGAATTGATATCTACTTGCAGAAAATGGGATTTGTCACGAGTCGCACAGATCCAAATCTCTACTATCTGGTTGTAGAGAATGAGCCTCTAATCTTAGTATTATATGTGGATGATCTCTTCTTGACAGGATCATCCAGCCTCATGGGGCACTACAAGAAGAATCTAGCCACAGAGTTCGACATGAAGGATTTGGGACGAATGCATTATTTCCTGGGGTTGGAAGTTTGGCGGAAAAAGGGGGAGATCTTCCTTGGGCAAGGGAGATATGCTACAGAAATCCTAAAGAGAGTCAAGATGGAGAACTGTAGACCCATGGCTACTCCAATGATAACCAACTGGAAGAAGATTGATGCATCAGAAGACAAAGATGTTGATCCCACCTTATACAGGGAGCTCATAGGATCCCTAATGTATCTGGTCAATACAAGGCCAGACATTTGCTACGCTGTCAACACCCTCAGTTAGTTCATGGTGGAGCCGAAGAGGGCGCACTAGGCAGCACCTAAACATGTTCTCAGGTATTTACAGGGAACAGTTGATTATGGACTTTTGTACACTAGGGGTAAGGATATCATATTGAGTGGGTTTACTGATGCAGATTGGGCAGGAAGTTCAGTGGATCAGAAAAGTAACTCTAGGTACTATTTCAACATTGGATCAGGAATGACCTCCTGGTGCAGTTGGAAACAGAAATCCGTGGCTCTGAGCTCAGCTGAGGCAGAATATATGGTCACAAGCACAGCTTCGTGCGAGGCCATATGGCTTAGAAAACTGCTTGTGAACCTATTTAGAAGAAAGATGCAGGTGACCAGGATCATGTGTGATAATCAGAGTTGCATCAAGCTCTCTGAGAATCCAGTGTTTCACGATCGGTCAAAGCATATTGATATCCGGTGTCACTTTGTCAAAGACTGTGTCCAACGAGGAGTTGTACAGTTGAACTACACTCCTACAGGAGAACATGTGGCTGACATCCTTACCAAGGCCCTTGGAAGAACCAAGTTTGATTATTTCAGGGAGAAGATGGGGATGATAAAGAATCCATTTCAGTAGCAGAAATGGGTATGATGTTGCAGTGTAGTAGCAGTCAGCAGTAGCACCATGGAACATGATGAGAAGGAGTTTGCAATGCAGATGCAGTGTTGGGAAGAAGGACCAGTAGCAACACGAATGCAGAGGGAGTTGCAGTGCAGATGTAGTGTTGGGAAGATGGAGCAGCAGCAGCACGGATGCAGAGGGAGTTGCAGTACAAATGTAGCAATGCCAGTGATAGAGCCATGGGCGGCAGTACAAGATGTCGCAGTGCAAAGGATGTTGGGCAAGGAGGCTTAGCATCAGCACAGGTACTAATGTCGTATGATGAGAGTAATGCTCAGTGTGGAGTATTACTAAAGCACAGTCCTTGCAAAGAGGAAGTGTTGATTTGCGGTAGCATCGGATGTGCTCTAGACATGAAAATTGGTGGAGAGGCTAAAGCACATGAGGTTTCCAAGACCCATAAATGGTTTGGACAAATTCTAACTGGTTTGGGAGATATTAAAATAGTTAATATTTTTAATGGAGTTCCGAAGTCTAAATTTAGGAAAAATAAAATATTGATGGGTATTAATATAAAACCGGGTTTGAAAGTTCCAAAAGTCATGGATCAAGCCAAATCTAATCTTAACCGTTGATTAGAGATTTAATCTCGGCCATTGGAGGACCAACAGAAAAAGTATAAGAAGAGGCTTGAGGGCCAGTTGGAGAATACATTGAGGGAGACCAGTCAATTCGATTTCTGGAGTGGGGTTAGCTGAGAAATTCGAACTACTGGATTGGAGAGCAGCAGGAGGTAGCAAGTACGAAACAGAGTTGGGAACAGCACCAGGGGAACAACATAGAGGTTGGAGAGCAGACGCAGAGCCTCTCAGGCAGACAGAGGCTGCAGACTGCGCAGTCACTTTAAGGCCGGGTAGGTGACGCAGAGAGGCCTAGTGCTGACGCAGAGAGGCAGGGGCTGACGCAGAGGGTCTGGGAGCTATGCAGACGTCAGCCAGGCTAACGCTGAGACTGGGGGAAGCGCTGAAGAATTTTCTCTTTGTTGGGTAAGCCAGTTTGGCACCCAATTGTACTAAAAAATTGTGAATAATAAAATCCTCCCTTGCTGCACCAATTTAACCACATTGGGATTTTTCGGGGACTGACTGTCTGAAATATTTGTGTCGATGTGTTAATTCTTGTGCATGTGTTTGTTTCTGTATTATGATGTGATATCTGCAGCAAAATTTATTTTAATGTTTATTGAAGGATATTCATAAATAACTTATCGGGAAATAATTAGGTCAAGTAAATCAGTGGTTGTAGTGATAGAATTTTCACAAAACTAAGGAGGAAAGTGATCAATGGTTGTTGCCCTACAACGAAGAAGCTCAACTGATTTTCATGACATCAAGGAGAGAAGTTGATCAAGTAGCTGAATGACCCACAAGGATGAAGTTGTTGATGTATAGAAGAGTCCCTAGCTAAGAGGGAACTCTGACAGGTCCCTGATCAAGAGGGAACTTGGATTGGATCACCCCTGATTAAAAAGGAGTGGCAGTTGTGTTTTTCTATTTCATGTGTCATGCACAAGACCAGGACTAATAGTCGTATGTCTAGGTGAAGGCCATGAAGAGAAATGTAAACACATGATATCCTCCCTAGTTGAGAGGGAGAGATAGACACAACATTCTTGTCTTCACTTTGGAAGAAAGAATGGAGGATTGAGTAATCACTTCGCATTTGATGCTCTTTGAGGATGTGTAGGGCATCCAATACAAGACTAAGCAAGAGGACCGATATTCTTTGAGGGTTGGGAACCCAAGATAAGAATAGTCCTAGAAGGTACTCAGTGAAAACCCAGGTGGGTATGTACCTTGAGAGACAATGATGAAGGTGTCTATAGTCATTGATCTCGCCAACATTGTGCTCCGATCTAATAAGAGATAGAGCTGGCAGACAAGGCCTTGTTGTGGAAACAATGTTGGTTATTATGATGTTATACAGATGGGTTACCAATCTGATTCTTCTTATGAGAAATTCTTCAGATTGAGAATGACCAAGTACCACTATAAATACCTCCCTAGTTAAGAGGGAGTGTTGAAGAAAGTGTATCTAGGTTCCGTATTTAGAAATGTAATTTTGATCTTTGTGCTTGTCAAGAAAAAAAAATATTATTATAAGAATGAATTTCTTGCTCATTTCATAGGTCTTGGAAAGTCAAAGAGTCAAACTCATGTATAAGGAACTCTTCTTGACCCTATGTGTAAATGTATACTAGTCTAAAAAGCCCTCCAGGACAAGCACAATCCTCCAAGACAAGCACAAGAAGAAGTTTGCAAGCTAAACGATGAAGAAGACAGTGATGTCGACCTCAAAGCATATTTAAATGTCATGTTGGCTCAATAAAAGAGACACATCGGTTCACATTGACATGTCGGCTAAATATGGGAGCCTAACTACTATAAATATGCAGCTACAGTCACCACAGGATCACAGAATTCAGATTCTCTCTGAACTTCGGATAGGTGCAGGAAGTAGAGGAGGTACAGGATCTCGGATGTCTCGGAAATCTCAAGGATAATTATAGTGAGGAATCCCGGATACTTTTGATGTTTTGAAGGGCAGTTACAGTATGTAATTCGGAAGACAACCCACTATATTTTCGGCCTCCTTACAGTCTCACAGTCATCACTAACGCAGCATAACAGTCTCCGCATACTTGTGAATGGAAGGGTCCTAAAAGTAACACTCTTTGTCTCGGCCTACTCTCTCGATATCATTACAGTCTCGGCATAATTACCAGTCATCTCAACTATACATTCCCAGCATTCTAGACACAGTCAAAATTTCGATGTAGTAGCAATCATGGTCTTGGTCATGATCACTATCTCGGTGCAGCTCACATGCAAGTATAAAAGACCTCGTTGATATGGTGATAAAACAATGATTTAGGTGGAAGTACAAGTAATGGTGCCACTGCAACAGTGAAGTAGCAGTAATGATGATGATGATCTCAACAGTAAGAAGAGGATTGACGTCTTGGTCTTGGAGTGGCCTAGTAGGTCAAGGGTGACGGTCTTGGTATTCGTCAATTGGAATCTCTATAAGAAGAATTTTGTGCGGGTTTTCCTCTCCAACAGGGAGAGGTTTTGGCCCTAGCAGGATGCCAACATCTTGTGTTCTTGTCTCTTTGTTTTGGTAGCTATTTGATGAACTAATGAAGACACACTCTAATAATAATAAGTGAAGTTTGGAATAAGAAGGAAAATTGAAAAACACCTCACAAATAGTTATCATGCATAGAAGAATCTCATTAACTATAAATGCCCTAGATTCTTTAACGCTAGTGACCTCTTGTTTGAGTAGCTCTACCCACTTCTTCGAGAGATCACGTCCCAGTTGGAGCCAGATGTTACCCACCATTTTGTGGGTAATATCCCTAGGAGAATTTTTTCTCCAAGATGGTCCTCAGTCGGTAGCCAACAGCCGCTTACAGCCACCAGCTAGCTCATTGTGCCATCTTCTCCACCACCTGAGCCAGCCATGTGGTCCCTCGCCCATCTGCCATGATCGTATGTTTGAAGGTGGGCCTCCCAAATCTAAAGGTATGCCTTGTCATTTGGAAATTGAGTATTGTAGTTTGCTTATCATGGACACTTCTGGGCACGGATTAATGGGGGGATTCGGCGGAAAGAATGGGCTAGGTCTATGCTTCTATCCCCTGGACCCCTTTTAGGAATTAACCTTGGTTTCTAGTCCCATAGACTCCTTTTAGGAATTAACCTTGGTTTATAGTCCCCTAGACCCCTTTTAGGAAATCTACAACAGCATGTAGATTTTGAGGATCTCATCAAAAGTCAAGCAAGTATTGTTTGTTTTTGTTTCTTTATTCATCTAAGACTATGATTACAGTTTGCAAGTAGAAAAGAAGCATAGAAGGCTGAGGTACATAATCTTCACTTATTAAAAGGTCTAGCATGAAATGTTGTAGGATTTGGTTACTCATATAATTCTAGGATTGAAACGAAAATTGTGAATATGTAGGATTATAAATCCTAGACAGTACACATAAGAAACCTCCATTGTATTTGCACATCTTTTCTATGAAACCCTAACTCATGATATCTAAGATTTGCAGTTCCTTTGCAAGATAAAATGAAATAACCGCTCTTTAGAACTAGTTAGGGTTTGTATTCAAAGATCTTTAGGAATTCATTATCATCCCACTCTTGTACTTGCATATTTTGTAAGTACTCGTCAAACTATTGTTGCAGGTACATATAAAGGAATTCTTCAAGAAGTAGCCTACATTTACTCACAAAAGGAAACTAAGAAGCTTTGTTACAGAGGGAGTCCTTCAATAAAAGGTTTGTAAAAGAATCAACTCAAGGTATGTTCAAAATCACATGGTTTATAGTTAGACTCCCTTACATAAAAAGGTTACGATTATTTTTGGAATTCACTCGATATTACTAACTCTCTCATGTCTAGGGTTTTGAATCATTAAGATTCTTGTTAGGGTGATTAATCATAGATTGCATCTACCTTCATTATATTATCTCTTGTCATTTGTTCATTTTTGTGAAACCCTAACCTTTAGGGTTCACTGTAAAACCCTTGACTCTTGATGCTAAGGGTATATCAATGTTAGTAATGTTAAAACGCTAGTCCTCTTAGGGTTATTGATAAAGTCTAGAACCTATAATGAAATCTCTATCCTTTTGATGTATTGGGTTTTGGTATTGTTATGGCAAAATCCTAGTCTTTTAGGGTTTGTCGTTATTGTCCTAGTTATAAATCAAAACACTAGATCTTTAAGATTTTTATAATTTAGGGTTTGTTGTTAAGAAGAAGAATACCTAGATTTTAGGGTTTGGTGAATTAGAGTTTATGAGTAAGACCCTTGTATTAGCTAAAATGGGGTCCTAAGAATGAATCCCTAGGTGTGTATTCTTCCTCATAATCGAAACCCTAGCTTTATTAAATTGTTGTATATCCAACTTTCTTGTATCACTATTTGTGTCTTGGGTTTACCTAGTAGATATCAATGTGAAATGCATCCTAGATATGTATATGCGGGTATGTTAACTTAATTGTTGATACTCATGTTTTAGATTGTAAAATATAAGGTTTGTAAAACCCTAGTAGAGATTGATATTCTAGGGATGATGATATTGTTTTCAATTGTTGATATGATTTAACTTTGATGATGAAAATCTAGGGTTTGCAATAAATCATAGTAGAGTTTGTCATATAACTCTAAAAGTAATATTGAAGCCCTAGATATAGTCTTGATTGAGTTTCTTTAAGTCTTGATGATGAAGTCTAGGGTTTGTGACAAAACCCTAGCAAAATGTTAAGTCTAGTATGTAAAAATGTGTAATTTTTAAGGTTTTTGCATGTACATGATTTTCAAGATGTTTGTAATTGAAGATATCCGACAGTAATGATGAGCATAATGAAGGAAGCTATGAAGTTTCTTTGATGTTATAAAAGGAAGTTGTTGATCTCCCTAAGCTAGGAGGGAGCATGGTTAGAAGAAAGGGTATATCTCCCCAATTGAGAGGGAGGACATATTATGAAAATAAAGAAAGAATGAATGAAATTACTACAGATGGATTTGCTAAGTACTGAAGATGTTTTGGTGTTGCTGATGAAATAAAAGAAGAAAGATTCTGACAAGTTGTATATGGATAATTTGATGATGATATAAGTTGCATCAAAATGATTGAGGACCCTGAAGGTTTGTGTTTACTTATATAATATATATATATAAATTATATATATATTATAATATAAGTTTATTACTGATTGGCGTTGTGTTTGTACAGGTAAATCTCTCAACTAGTAGATTGAACACTTTGGAAGTATGTCTGGACAAATGGATATATATGGTTTAGTTTATAAGCAGAGATTAAGCATCTTATGGCAAGATGCTTAGGAGGACATATGGTCGGCCTATGTGTTGATGTCTAGATCCCGAAAGAGGGAGGGTGGCGTTGTTCATGGAGCTCTAACCTTGGATATGCACCTAGATCCCTAGGTTGGTGGTAGATGTTAAAACCCTGATGGTACCTAGACTGGCTAAAGCTTAAGTCCCCTTAGTCCCACCTAGATAGAATACCCTGGTCAGGTATCTAGTCCGTAGCACTAAGTGTGCTAGAACTCTTCGTAGTTCATATCTTTTCAAGATCTTCCATGTACCTCTATGTATGTAAGTTTGAATATCGCCCTAGTTAAGAGGGAGTATTGAAGAATGTAACTAGTGTCGGTGTAACGACCAAAAGTCGTATACGCAGCAGAAATATTTAAAATACTTTGTAGACAAAGACATCCATCGTATGATAGCAATTGTATATTATATATAGTGTATGTTGAAGTTTCTAAGTTTACTTAATTTAGAAACCCTTCATGCACTTTTTCTGATTTATTCCTACCTACTTGTTAATTTTTCTTTAACAAGTTATTTACAAAGTAAACACTAAAAATAAACACCAGTGCATGCTCAACATATTACAGATCAACAACTAAAAGAAACAAGAACAAACACACCACATGACACCATTATTTTTGGACCAATGTCCTCGGAAAAACCCAATGCGGGAAAACCGGTGCAGCTATCTGAGGGTTTTCTTATTAAGCAATATCATAGTACAATCTGGGTGTCGTAATTGGCCTACCCAATAGAGAATTTCCTTCGTAGCTATATCTCACAGTTTGAGAGAAATCTCCTGGCTAAAACCCCAGAAAACCCTTTCGGCAGCTCCTCAGCGCAAAACTGCTCCTGCAACCCAGCGTCTGCCCAATCTGGACTGCTTCAGCCCTTCTCTCTCTCACGCTGGCCCTGCGTTAGCCTTTCTAGGCCTGCACCAGCCCTAGGAGGCCCTGCGTCGGCCTTTCTAGGTCTGCACCAGCCCTAGGAGGCCCTGCGTCAACTCTGGGAGCCTCTACATCAACTGCACTAGCCCCTCTGGTGCTCGCAGCACTTGGCTGCCTCTGCGTGGCCCTGCGTGAGCCCTTGCTGGCTTTGCATCACCCTCCTTGGCTGCTGCGCTGCTCTCCTGGCACAATCTTTGCCTTCTCTGTTTCTCTCTACTCAATGCCCCTCAACGGCTCTCTCGATCACTGATTCTATCTCTCTTAGCAAAACCCACTCTAAAAAATAGAATGATTGATCATTTGGAGTACTCTCCAAGTGACCGCCAAGCCTTATGTTATACTTTTCTCGTTGACATATCAACAGCTGAGATTAAGTCCCTAATCAATGGCTAAGATTAGATCTGGCTTGATCCATGTCTTTTGAACCATTCTAACACAGTTTCATATTAATTCACATCAATATTTTAATTTCCCTAAGTTTAGACTTAAGGACTCCATTAAAAATATTAATTATTTTAATATCTCCTAAACTGTTTAGAATCTTACCAAACCCTTTATGGGTATTGGAGATCTTATGTGTGCCAACCTCTCCACCAAATTTCGTGGCTAGAGCACATCCGATGTTACCCCAAATCAACTGTATAAAATAATGAATGTAGGATGATTACAAAAGAAAATGAGGACCCGCTTATATTCCCTAGGCAGGTGCCCTTTCACAAATGGCCATCTCTCTCAGACATGCCTCTTCATTACTGACTAACTACTCATTAGTTAATTAATTATCATTTATTATTATTATATTTGTATTTACATTTATTATTTTATTATGAATTATATTCATAACATAGCCTTCCCCTTCAAAAAGCTTTGTCCTAAAAGCTTACTGATGAAAGACTTCATCTCTTTTTCTGTTTCGAATATCTTCTCGTCTCGGCATTGTCATCTTCGTTGATACTAGTTGATATGATCCTCTAAGTGACAAACAAAACTATCGCACTGAGAATGGATCAGACCATCCTAGATTGATCTTCTGTGGAATAAAATTTTGTGATGAATAGTTATCATACAACTGCATTCTGCAAACTTTAGTATCCTTGGGAACATAGTTTTGTCGTTTATTTTCTGAGCGATACTGGTACATAGCTTGATTGGAAAGTTTGCTCTTGTGAATTGGATGTCGATACGTAGCTCCTTTAGTTTGGCTTTCCTCTATCATATTAGTGGTTGATTCCTGATTTTATTCAGGCACTATTGTTGTTAAATTGGTGATTGAATCATCATTTGGAATGTCCATTGTTTGGATTACATATGTTTTTTTTTTTTTTAAATGGCCAAAGGCCAACTGGCGAATTGGAGAACCTCCCACCTTGTAGCGAAATGCTTGAGTCTTTGACAACAACAATGTTGACAGAGTTTGATAGCTAAAAGTCGAGATCAGACATGGCTTTGATACCAATGTAACGACCAAAAGTCGTATATGCAACAGAAATATTTAAAATACTTTGTAGACAAAGACATCCATTGTAGGATAGTAATTGTAAATTATATATTGTATAAAAGAATGAATGTAGGATGATTACAAATGAGAATGAAGGCCCACTTATATACCCTAGCCAGGTGCCCTTTAAGACATGCCTCTTCGCTACTAACTAATCATTAGTTAATTAATTATCATTTATTATTATTATATTTATATTCACATTTATTATTTTATTATGAATTATATTCATAACAGTCAGTCTTCATAATTGAATTTGAGTCATGTATCTATCCAAAGAAAGAAAAGATAAATTATTTATAATAAAAAAATATTGGCATATTAAAGCATAGGTTTCATGCTTGGGTCAATGGTCAATAGGTCAAAGCACCTATTGAGTGCTCTAGAATTTTTGTTTAAGTCAAAGTCAAACTTATTATGTAAGAAACTATTCTTGGGTTCATGGAGTCAAAGAAAGAAATTTATTTTGTCATGTCAAACCCTCCATCCATCAAGTCGGCCTCACATTGATCTTCTATAAGTCGACTCCTATATATTCATGTCGGCCTCATTTACAGTCAAAAACAACTATAAATACCCATGTGAACTTGACCCAAATGTGATGAGACAGAAGTTCAGATATATAGCACACGACATGGAAATGTGATGAGGCAGAAGTTCAAATATATAGCACACGACATGGAAGTTAGGATGATTCGGATTATCTACAGGATCAAAGTAATAGAGGACCGAGGCACTAAGTTATTGCAACCCAAAGTATGACAAAATTGCAGGACCGAAACATGGCATGAATACAGGACTGAGGCATAACAAAGACTGTAGGATCAAAGCATAGCATGAATACAGGACCGAAGCTTGACAAGGCTATAGGACCAAAACTTGTTATGATCATAGGACTGAAATGAGGTATGATTACAGGACTGAAGTATGATAATGGCTGCAGAATCGAAGCATGATGTGTCACTTAGGAACAAGGTTGACTTGATGGATGGAAGGTGTCCTTGGTGTAGGTAATAAGGGTCTTCGTCATCTCAACTTGATTTGAATCTATTGAAGGAAGAGTTCTTGACTAGGTTTTCCCCTATCTAGGGATTTTTCCCTGGCTGTGTGCCTACATTTTGTGCCCTCTTTTGTTGATTGATTGGCATTAGTCTTGATGATAAAAACAAGATAATTTGGAAGAAAAACTAATAATTAAATGTCACAAGATAATGTCATAATAAGAGAAATCAGTTAAAGTAAAACCCTAAGTTGCTGCCCTAATGGATTTCTCAACAGTAGGTCAATAGTTTGTAGCATGTTCTTTAGAGCCTCATTGATTATGCATTTTGTTTCTAATATGTATTGCACTTGGTGCCATTTTGATATAATCAACCTTACAAGGAATAATGAGCAAATTTTGCATATTTTGTCTCATATGTTTTGGGATCTTTAAAATCTATATTTAAAAATAAAATTAAATTAAAAAAAATTATGTATTTGTAGTAAACTAAGACATAAAATTCAAATTGGTCTGATTTCGAGTCAAGCCTGAGTTAAACCTCAACCAATTCCAATGTCAAGTCTGAGTTTTAAAACATTGATTTTATCTTATCTCTCAACCGTGTATGTATCCTATTTTCCGACATGAAATCCTTTCATTTGTGATAAAAATAGACAAATAGTATGTTTTCTGATACAATCCTAGAAGACTCACTTGCTTGGTGGAAGGCGTGCTCTGGTACACCTACATTCACAAGATGCATCCTTTTCTCCAAATCGGTACCAATGCATGTGCTTTACCTGAAGGAACATTTGAATCCAAACTTTAGTCAATAACGAAAAAGAAGAAACAAGATCATTAGCAACTAGCAACACTATTGAACATGTATTATCAGAAAATACTTGTACCAATAATTACTTTAAATATAATTTCCAATTCAAAGAATGTTACATATTCATTAGAACCATTTATTAATAGTAGAGAAATCTTGTTTTTAATGGGAAACAAGAATGTTAGTAATACAAGAAAATAAGACAACTTTCCTAGATTTAGGAGGTTGAAGGTTTTACTAGGCTTGGTGCTAATTAATGGTTGAAGGAGGAATAAGGTTGTGCTTTCTATTTTGCACATTTTTGGTTCTTTCCCTTCCAAAACATCATTGTTGGCAATGGTTGGTGATTGTTTTGATACTTTTGGACCTTCCTCTGATGACAAAGAAATTTGAAACATCAGGATTTGAAATTTCCCATGGTGTTCTATTTAGGAATGAAGGACAGGTTTACCCATCCTCATGAATAAAGCAGTACTTGTTTTTCACCCTCGTTTAATTTTCTGCTTTGCATTTGTATTAGCAGCATATCAGTGCAGTTGGCATTTGCACAGTGCGTTAGTTTCTTCTTTCTGTTTCTATATGTTGTATGATGTTTCAGGTGCATGTTCCTATACCTCACTTTCCATTTCAGGTTGTTGTTTTTGCCTTTTTATTTAATTTTCAGATTGTTTCTGGCTTCTATTTTCTGTTTGTGTCTTGCTGTTATGTGTGCTTCCCATTTCTGTTTTAATAAAGCATCAACAAGGTTTGCCCAGCTGCTTGATGGTTTAATTCTTGCATTAAATCTGGCTAGTGTGTAATTTTGATGGCGTATTAAAGCCTGTTGGGTAGTTTTGTTCAATTATATTTATCAAACCTAATAGATTTAACATTTACATCAGTGATGTATGTTTCGTTATTGTTCTTGGTACATTGTGCTGCTTTGAGTGAGATGTTACCAGTTACCGCTCTTTCCAGCAGTAGTACCTATAGTTAAATTTCACTTTGATTCAGCTGGGAAGATTGGAGCCAGAACTATTTTTGGCTATTGTCACAGATCCCAATGCATAGGGTTCGCAGGTGAAAATTTCAACACAGACTCTATTAACACCCAAACTAGTAAGGTTTGCCAAGAGTGAAAATTCCACTGGAATCCTATTCCAGCAACTGGAAATTATTTTCCTAATTGTTAATTTTATTTAACAATTTATTTGTTGTTTGCTATGGAAAACACTGAATAAATCACACTGCAACCTACACAAATAAAATTGCGGTAGAATAAACATTGGAAGAAATGCTAGTACACACACATAAAAATAACACAATTATTTTTGGACAAAAGTCTCCAGAAAAACCCAACTTGGGAAAACCGGTGCAGCAGTTGAGGGTTTTATTATTAAGCAGCAGTGAAATAATCTGAGTACAATCTGGATGTCAAATACTGGCAATCCTACATCAAAAATAATGGCAAAAATCTAGTGAGGAATTCTCCTCACCCCACAGGGAAATCTGGGCTCTGGCTACAACTCCAAGTGAGTCGTCCAAACTGCCTCTATGCTGGCTCTGCGTCACCCTAGCGCAATCCCTTCTGCGCTCAGTCTAGATCAGCTTCTCCTCAAGCCGTCTAGTCTGTTGTTGTCTGGGAAAATGTCTGTCCTGGCCCCCGGAACCTCTATCCAACTTCTGGCGCTGAAACTTAGCGTTCCACAGCATAATCGAAATTGCCTCTAGAGGCTACTGCATTGCCCCAGCGTCAGCCTCTCTGTGGCTCTTCTACCTCTTTGCAAATGCACTCACCGAATCTAGAAATCTTCCTCCGGTCTCACTGTCTCTGCCCCTCTCACTGGTTCGATCTCTAGCTCTCTCTCCAGCAACTAACTGTTGCTACTCTGAAAATCGATCTGCTCAGAAATCGAACCTCTCAAGTGTCTTCTCCATCACCACATCAATCTCCTCTTATAATATTTTGTTGAAGCACCAATGGCCAAGATTAAAACTTAATCAATGGCTAGGATCATCTCTGGATCGATCCGTGTGAGTTTCTAGATGATTCTCGCCTTGAATTAATTAATACTGATTAATTAAACATATTCCCTAAGTGTAGACATAGGAAATATTTAAAAAACAATTAATAATCTAATTAACTCATTTTTAAGCGAAATTTCCAAAAACGATTTCTGGGTTTTGGAGATCTTATGTATTCTAGCCTCTCCACAAAATTTCAAGGCTTGAACGCTACAAAAACTAACACTCCTCTTCGCGAGGAATGTGTTCTAGTGCTACTGCACACCCTGTAGTAGTACCCTGTCTCTACATCATCTCTCGTCACGCTGCTAATGTCTGGCCATACTTCCCACCAACCACTGTGCAACTCTGATATACGTTGCATCTATGTTGCTGCTGACACTGCCATATTGTTGCCAACACTGCAACTCCCTCTCATCTGTTGTTGTTGCAACTACAACATCTACAACTGAAAAGCATCCAACATACTAACTCAACTGTGATCAGTATAATGCATCTCTCACTCGAGTCTCTAACTACTACTAGTATTTGCACTGTCACTGAAGAATATGTGTTACTGCTAACTCTGCACTATGCAAACTACATTGCTGCCAACTTTGCACTACGCTCCCCAGCATCTAACTGCTACTAGTCTTTGCAACTGTCACTCTGGCATTTGACTACACCCATTGTCACTAATCTAGCCTTCTACTGAATATTGTGGGCTCTTGTAGTAAGGTATTGATCCATGATGTGGACTCTTCAAGGATCCTGCCCAACCTGTAGCACTTTGGGGCTACAACACCAAGTCACCCCACCTCACTCCTGGAGGTATATCAACAAACATGGCGAAGTCTTCCTCTAGTCTGGAGGACAACCTATCGATCTTTGTTGAAGTTGCCTGTTGGTCATGCTTCTCTTCCTTTTCCTTCTTCCTAAGAGGACACTGGGTACAGTAGTGACCGATCTCACCACACCTAAAGCACCTGACCTTTGACAGGTCCTTCTTCTTCTTCCTTTGCTCCCCCTGTCCTTGACTAGGACCCTTAGATGCGAGGGCCACATTCTCCTCCTCCTTCACCTGCTTCTGTATGTTGTTGTTGCCACTGATGGAGCTCTTTAGAAGAGCTCGCCTTAGTTCCTCCTGTTGGAAGTTAGCCCACATCCTGTGCCAATCTGGTAGCTTGTCTCTGCCCAATATGCTTTGGACAAAGACCTACCAGTCCTCGGAGACACTGTTGAGTGCCAATCTCACAAGCTTTGTAGGTTGAGGCGCTGCCCCAATAGCTGACAACTAGTCTCGGACCCCCTAAATCCTGGTGAGGAAGGGGCTTATGCCTTCCCCCTTCTGCACCCAAATGAGCCTCAGCTTCTCCCCGAGGTACATCTTTCGTTGCTCAGAAGTAACCTAATATAGCGTGGCAAGAGCATCCCACATCTGCTTGGCAGTATCTTTGCCATTATATGTGAGACTATATGATCCCGGACTCCGTCTAGGATTAACCACTTCACCCATGCCATCTCCTTCTTGTACTCTTTCAGCTGATCTGCATCCGTGGGAATTGCTACCACTGCATCAATATATGCTTTCAAGCCAAATTCATCTAGAAGGAAGGACATCCTTGCCTTCAAAATGAAGAAGTTCAAAGCTCCATCAACCTGTATTAACCACGACGCCCAACAGTGGGCATCTCAATGAACTGTCAAAAATTTCCTCTTTCTTTCTGCTCAGTTGTTGCCCTGCTATTCGCACTCCCTTCCGGAATGAGAAGATCTGCTCACAATGACTGTTGATCTGCAAAGAAAAATCGAACTTCTTGAGACTAGAAGTTCCCTAAGGAAAATTTTCCCTCTATGTGTGCTCTTCTTCCTTTCACCCAACGTTGGCTTTGCTCTAGCAACCTGCTTCAAAAACCACTGAGTCAAGCTAGAGATCTTCTCAACGAACAAATTTGGGTTGCTCCCTTTGCCTCTAGAATCACTCGACCTGGTAGAATCAAATTTTTCTCCCCCCCCCCCCCCACTCAGAAAATTGAACCTCCACAAGTAACTCAGCCTCCTTGTAGAATGATTGCGTTGCCCTTGGGAATTTCAGCCTGCTGCCCACAATGAGCAGCGAAATTCCTTCTCTTTTCGCCTCTGAGCTTCCCAATTGATCAACTGCACTCTGATACCATGTGAAAATTCCAAACTGGCATCCTATTGCAGCAACTAGAAATTATTTTCCTAATTGTTAATTTTATTTAACAATTTATTTGTTGTTTGTTACAACAAATACTGAATAAATCACACTGCAACCTACACAAATAAAAATGTGGAAGAATAAACGCTGGAAGAAATGCTAGCACACACATAAAAATAACACAATTATTTGAGGATAAAAGTCCCTGGAAAACCCAACTTGGGAAAATCAGTGCAGCAGCTGAGGATTTTATTATTAAGCAGCAGTGAAATATTTTGAGTACAATCTAGATGTCGAATACTGGCAATCTTGCATAGAAAATACTAGCAAAAATCTAGTGAGTAATTTTCCTCACCCCACAAGCAAATTCGAGCTCTAACTGTAGCTCCAAGTGAGCCATCCAAACTGCCTTTGCGCTGGCTCTATGTCACCCTATCACAGTAGCTTTTGCGCTCAGTCTGGATCAGCCTTTGCTCAAGTCGTCTAGTCTGCTGATGTCTAGGAAAATGTCTCGCCTAGCCCCCGGAACCGTTGTCCAGCTTCTAGCACTGAAACTCAGCGTTCCCCAGCAGAATCGAAACTGCTTCTAGAGGCTACTTCACTGCCCCAATGTCAACCTCTCTATGGCTCTTCTGCCTCTCTGCAAATGCACTCACCAGATCTGGAAATCTTCCTCCGGTCTCACTGTTTATGCCTCTCTCTCGCTGCTTCGATATCTAGCTCTCTCTCCGGCAAATGACTGTTGCTACATTGGAAATCGATATGCTTGAAAATCGAACCTCTCAAGTGTCTTCTCCATCACCACATCGATCTCCTCTTATAATCCTCTGTTGGAGCACAAATGGCCAAGATTAAAATTTAATCAATGTTGAAATTTCTAAGTCTAACTGTTAGAAATTTTATATGTATTCTTCTGGTTTATTTCTCCTACTTGTTAATTACAAACAAGTTATTTAAACATATAAACATCAAAATAAATACAATACAGTCTCAACCATTTATAGATCAACAGCTGAAAGAAATAGCAAACATACAAGTGACACCATTATTTTTGGACAACTCGTCCCCAGAAAAACACAACTTAGGAAACCCGGCGTAGCAATTCTGAGGGAGCGTTATTATGCAGTATATCCTTGAGTACAACTGGGTGCCAAACTGCTTCACCCGATAGAGAAAAATAACCAGCAGTACTTTTGGTGCTTTAGCATCAGATGCAAAGACAATCAAACTTCTAGCCAAATCACGTTCATGAAAATGCAATACACCTACGCGGTAGATTCTACCACGAAAGTCCATGAACACAGTTATTTTTAGACAACTCATCCCCAAAAAACCCAACTTAGGAAAACCGGTGCAGCAATTCTGAGGGTTATTTATTATGCAGTATATCCTTGAGTACAATTAGGTGCCAAACTGGCTCACCCAATAGAGAAAAATAACCGGCAGTAATACCTCTTTATTCTGAAGCAGATATTTAGAAAATCTACCCCACAAAACCCTCTCCGGCACAATTGAAGCACTGCGTCAGCCCTCTTGGCCTCTGCGTCAGCCTCAAAACCCTCTGCATCAGCCCTCTGAGGCACTGCGTAACCTCTACGGCCTTCTCGTCACTCTTGCTGCCCTCTGCGTGGATGATGCAGGCCCTTTTGGCCTCTACGTTGTTTTAGCTAGCGTCTACGTGGCCCGCTCTGGCTTCTGCGTCTGCCTTTCTCTCTCTGCACTGGTTCTCAGCACTATCTCTACCTCTTTGTCCAGTACTAACTGCCCCTCACTGCAAACTGATCACTAATTCGACTTTTCTTAGCAAACCCCGCTCTAGAAAATCGAATCACTGATCACTCTAGTGTATTCTCCAACTGACCCTCAAGCCTCCTCTTATACTTTTCTTGTTGATCCTTCAACGACCGAGATTACATCTCTATTCAATGGCTAAGATTAGATTTGGCTTGATCCATGTCCTTTAAAACCTTCTAACCCATTTTTACATTAATACCCATTAATATTTTATTTTTCCTAAGTTTAGACTTATGAACTCCATTAAAAATATTAATTATTTTAATATATCCTAAACTAGGTAGAATCTGCCCAAACCATTTCTAGGTCTTGGAGATCTCATGTGCTTTAGCCTCTCCGCCAATTTTATGGCTAGAGCACATCCGATGCTACCCCAAATCAACACTCTCTCTTAGCGAGGATTGTGCTCTAGTAATACTCCACACTGAGCATCACTCTGATTATGTGACACCGGTACCTGTGTTGATGTTAGGCTTACCCGCCCAACATCCTCTGCACTGCTGCATCCTGTACTGCTTCCCATGGCTCTACCACTGCCACTGCTGCATCTGTACGACAACTCCCTCTACATCTGTGCTGCTGCTGGTCATTTCTTCCAACACTGCATCTGCACTGCAATCCCCTTTCATCATGTTCCATCGTGCTACTATTGATTGCTACTGCACTGCAACTCAGTTACTGAGAAGTGAGTAACTGATCCACCCAACTACTAACATCCCTGTCAGGCTAAAAACATTCCTGATGTTGAAGCTCTCTCTGTCGCTAACAAGTGCTCCCTCTATTGCCTCTGCATTGCTGCAACAACTCCTTGCCTCTCGCACAGCTGCAAACCTCTATGTGCCATCCTGCACTGTTGCAACCTCCTCTGTGCCTCTTGCACAGCTGCAAACCTCTATGTGCCATCCTGCACTGTTGCAACCTCCTCTGTAGCCTGCTAGCTCTGCACTGCTTGGGACTCCTGCACTGTAGCACTCTCTGCGGCTTCATTGGCATCTATTTCTACCGAAACTGGCCAGTTCTGCTACCCTCTCTTCGGGCCTCTTGTAGCAAGGTATAATCCAAGAGGTTGGGTACCCAAGGATCCTGCCCCTCATCGCCTGTAGTCTTCCTAACTACAACTCGATGTCTCCCCACCTCTTCTCTAGAGGTACATGAGCACTCATGGCACAATCGTCATCCTCCTCTACCTCCTTTTCCACCTTCGTTGGCGCTGCCTTGGAGTCAAACGCCTCTCCCTTGTTCTTCTTCATCGGACACTGGTTCGCATAATCACCCAATTCCCCACAGTTGAAACACTTAACCTTGGAGAGGTCCTTTTTCTTCTTCTTCTCCTGCTTCCCTGCAGATGCCAAAGTTGCATCCTCTTCCTCTTCCTTCGTGATCCGAACTCCTTTGCTACTACTTCCCATCTTGCTCAGTCGTCTGATCTCCTCTTGGCGAAGAGCTGCCCACAATTCTTCCCAATCTAGAAGATTCGCCCTACCCAGTATGCTCTGGACAAATGTCTCCCACTCCTCGAAGACTGCGTTTATTTCTCCTACTTGTTAATTACAAACAAGTTATTTAAACATATAAACATCGAAATAAACACAATACAGTCTCAACCATCTACAGATCAACTAGTTGAAAGAAATAGCAAACGCACAAGTGATACCATTATCCCCGGAAAAACCCAACTTGGGAAACCGGTGCAGCAATGTTGAGGGTTATTTATTATGCAGTATATCCTTGAGTAAAATTGGGTGCCAAACTGGCTCACCCGACAAAGAAAAATAACCGGCAATAATACCTCTCTATTCGGAAGCAGATATTCTGAAAATCTGCCCCAGGAAACCGTCGGACTAGATTTAAATTTATTGTTGGAACACACACGCAAATGAAAGAGAGATTAATAAAGCGTGAGATCCATTATCATTTACATGACACACATAAATACAATGTTTTACAACCGTAAGTTTCATATTCCATGAGGTCACTTGGACTCCTTATGGCTTTACGCTTTCCTCACAAGTGAATAATCCAAATTTACATAATTCCAAAGGATTACGTTTCCTACATTCCCCGATTAATTCGAAGGGGTGTATGCGAGTCCAAGAAGAGAGCTGAAAAATGCAGGTGGATAGCAGCTAATAGTTGGATGTGTTCTCTAAATATGGTGGTTAAAAGAAGACCACAAACCAAATGGTTAGTGTTACCCATGCAAATTGGGTGACCCCATGGGAGAAATTTCCTCCCATCATCTTTTCAATTGGTCAGAGAGCAACCCCTGACAGCCACTATTAGCCGATGACGACATGCCATTTATATCTTCGCCACCTGCACCAATCATATGTTTTCTCGCCCTTATGGCCAGAACACATGTTCGAAGGTGGGCTTCTGATCAGAAGGTACTTTATTCATTTTGCAATCTAGTTCTTATGCTTCTTTGTATTTGGGCATCTGACATGGATTATGGGGTAACTTGGAAGAAAGAAGGGTCATGGTCGTGATCTTGTTCCCTCACCTTAAATGGGGGCTAATTTTCAATCTTAGTCCAGTGGGATCTTCCCTAATGACCCAACAGGTATAGGAGGGGCACTACTTGGGAAGCCATGATTGAGACAGTGTAGCCCCATCTCTCCCTATTCCATACTTACCACTTTCCATCTTACATTACAATCCCCTATTCCACCTCCATTCTTCAAGCTCAACTGACCACTAGTTCATTGGGATTTGTTGTGAAATTTCCTTAATTGCAGTTACTAGAATTTATTCTTCTACCTATCGCAGATTATTTATCTTCGGAAATCAATCATGGCAAAAAACGAATAAAGCACTATTGCAATTTTCACAAATAATAACAAAAACTAAGAAAATTATCCACACACACAAAATAGTGAACACCAATACTTTTGGACAAATTGTCCCTGAATAAACCCTAGAGTGGGGAAAACCAATTTTGCAGATGAGGGTTTTATTTTTAATCTTCAGTAAAAATTGAGAATTACAATATGCTTGCCTCTCACTGGAAAAGCTCCGACAAATATTTTTCTCTTCACCAAATCAATCTGAAAATCACAAAGTCTCCCTCTACAGATGTACTCGGCCTCTCTGTGCAATTAGCACATCATCCCAACAACTCGCACTGACTGATCTAGTAATTCACATTGCCTCCAGGAAGATTATCTTGCAAGCAAATCTTCCTCCAACAATTCATCTAACCAACTCGCTCTACCTCCAAGTAATAGCTCCAACAATTCGCAACTAAAACGAGCATATTTGTCTCACGCACTGCTAAACTAGCTATTTGCACTGCTAAACTCGCCCTGTTTTTTTGCTGATGAATTCAACCTCCTTCCTCTCACTGGAAACTAGAAATCACTGAGAAAATTCCTCCGAAAATTCTCCCCAATCTTCTTTAATGAAGCCCTTCTAATGGTGTCTCCTTCGCTCACATTGCGCCCTTGCTATCACTACAATTGAGTAATTTGAACTCCTTGTGATGTCTTCAAGTGACCCATCGATTTTCTCTTATAACTCTTGTTGACGAATCAACGGCCATGATCTAATCACAATCGATGGTTAAGATCATTTTGACCCCTTCTTATGACTTTTCTAGAAGTCACTAGAGCAAAATCAATTTACCTCAATTACTTTGATTTAATTAACCAATTTTCCTAATTTAAACTTAGGAAAATATTTAATAATTGGCTAATTAATCTAAGTAAGGCATTTTCCTTAGAAAAATATTTCTAGGTCTTGGAGATAATTATCCTCCTATGTTCCTTAGCTTCTTAAACACCAATAGAGACTAAAACACCTATCTAAGCTCCTTGTTGCACTTATTTTGTCAAAGTTCTAAGGAAGCAGATGTACCAAATTTTTTCAAAAGATCAGATCATTAGTGATCAGTTTATTGAGTCTTTGTAAACTCATTCTACAAATTTATAATGTAAATGATGTTAGTAAGACCATGTGTGTATGTAACAACCTATGTAAGCCTATTATTTTGGCAAGAGTTTCATCCTAGGAGGTTTTTCATCTCACTAACTCATCTTTGTTTATAAACACGGATGGTTGACAAAGTTTTTCCCTCCAACCTTACCTCAAAGCTAGGGTGGAATTCTTTGTCAAAGTCTTAAGTGAGTCATAGTGTTTTAATCAAGTCTTATGTAAAAGTGATTTGGGAATAATTTAAGCTAGTTTGTTAAACTATTTTATTACAAATCACTTGGTCTACTAGATCATATTGTGTCGTGGAATTGGGTGTATAATTTGAGGGTCTATACCGAATGGGTTTTCCCTCTTTGAGAGTTGAATTATAAAAAAAATCTTATGTAAAAAATATTTTAGTGCATGGTCCCTCATACTTAGACACCATGGCTAAAATATTAGAGGGCGGAAAAAATATTTAATCCTTTAAAATGTCAATTAATTAATTTTTCTGGCAAAAATAAAATTAATCCTAAGCCAAAAAATTAATTAATTAGAGTCAAAGTTAAAGTCTTAAAGAAATTAAATTCTCCAAATGGAAAAATTCGTGGGTATCAAATAAATTAATTTTTGGAGGTCCCCCACCAGGGGAATATTTGGAAATTTCAAGAAAAATTGAACTTTTGGACCTTGGTGGTTAAGTCAAAGTCAAATTTTTTAGGAAATTGACTCAAAATAATTAATTTTGAACTAATAAAAAATGGGTTAAATGAGAAATTCGAAAATTTCTCAAAAATAAATATTTTCGACAATGGAGATTAAAAGATGATCAAATATTTTTTTATGACCGAGATTATTTTGACGGGGATCAAGCCAACTAACTGTTATTTTTCCACTTGGAGGATTTATCTATAAATTAGGAATCGTTTGTGTCAAAATCCATCTAATGTTTGGCTAAGGTAATTGTACAGAAAAGTTGATGTACTGCTATTATCCCGCTGGGAACGTTTTTTGAATCATAATAAAGACTTTGGGGTGAAGTTCATGGCGTTTATTGTCTACTGATTTGTGGTATGTGTTGTGTACAGGCATTCCTATATTGTGTTCAAATTTTAATTAAATCGTTATTTCACTATAGATGACAAGAACACTCTATTGATAAGTTTTGGGCTTATCTCAGATGATTTGATTGATTGTTGTTCTAACTGTTCTAACGGTTCTAAATTATACGTGAAGAATTATATAGTGTTTGCAAGTTCCCTGGTCCTTGGGCTCCAAGTTCACAAACTGTGGACGTAGGCAGACCTTGTTTGGACTTCAAATATTTTTATGGTTCATCTAACTTTGCTAAGACTGTAGCTTTGTAATGTTCCTTTTTCTGGTGTTCCTTATGACTTGGTTAGGATGGGCTTTTAGAGTTGGGAGCAGACAAGTCACAGGAACAAGTTGGTGTCATCAGCAGGCCTAGGGGCTTTTGGAGAGGTTTTGAGAAGTTTCTATGAGGTTTGATGGCATTCGCTTGGTCTATTCCATCATCCACACAATTTGTCTTTCGTTCCAACGCATTCTGACAACTTTCAGAAAATAGAGTTAATATTGGGCCTAACTGAATTAATTACGCTTAAGGTAGCATTCTGGAGAGAATACTTGACAAAACACCTTAGCGTAATAGCTTGTTGAAACCGGAACGAAAAGATCTACATGATGGGATGGTTATATGTGAGTTTCAGTGATCTGAGGAGACATGGTGGCCAATTTACCCTTTTCCCGCATTAAAAAATAAAATATTTTAATTAAAATAAAAGAGGGAAAAGTGCTCCATGATTAAAATAATCATAAAATAGGAGGTTCTAGAGAGGTCCATCAGATCTATAAAAGAGGAGGAAGAGGCCACTGAAGGACATCTTGGATTTGATATTACTTCTTGTATGAGAGGTTGAGAACCTAGTTCTCTACTTCATTGGTAGCCTTACAACGGAAACCCTCGGGTGATTTTGGTGAGGGTGGGCGAAAACCCACCTCATATCCTTGGTGAATTCAGCCAAAATTCACAGGTACAGTGATTGATTTCAATTCAGTTTTTGGAGGGTCAGCACAGCATGGGAGCAGATTCTTGAGGCCAATTTCCCATCTCATCTATTCTATTATATCAGCATGTAAACCTCAGTTATATTATAATAACGCTGAATTATTTTCTGTTTATCTTGTTATGGAATTGCATGCATTCTATCTGTTATATTTTAGATGGCAATCTTCTATTAATTGAATGGTTATTTTATGAAAAAAATTGGAATTCTGAAAAATTAGCAAAATATCTCATTTGGGATATTACAGTGGTATCAGAGCTGGTGTTCCTGCCAGCCTGAGGGTTTTTATTGCAGAAGAAGATTGAGGATTTTTCCAGAGAAAAAATTTAGTGCAGAGATTGTATTGGTGCTAGAGAAGCCAAATCGTCATTGAAAAGCTCTTTGTTGTTGATCCATTTTTGTCCTCTCTTTAATAAGTGACCGACAAAATGGACTGCAAAATGTTGCCTACATAATGTCTGTGTGACAAATCTGAAGCCCAATTTTCTTGGGGCCGTAAGCATTAAGCTTAGTTGCATTGTGTTTGCAAGGCATGGAGTTTATGTTAAGTGGTCGTAAAGGACTGCAAGATAATTTTTTGACAACATGTCAACTTTTGAAGGCCGAGTTCGGAGAACAGCGCATTGGTTGATATGGAGAGAGGCTGAGCACTTCATTTTCCAATGAGCCAAAGAGTCGCTAGGAGCCGAGCACCATACTCACAGTTGAGTTATCAATTGGGGCCAATTGGCCACCGAAATCAATTCAAAGGCCGAGCCCGTATTATTCAATTTGAAGGACAATATGTTGGTGGTGCGCTCGTAGGGGTGAAAATATGGGGTCGAACATATATCTATAGCGGATAGATTCACTACCTGGGCAAAACATATGCAAATATATGTAGCCTCTGTGTGTTTTGGAGTGGATTTGAATACTATGCACAGTTGTTAGTTGTGGTCAGTCATTTCCAATCTATGAAATTAAAATTTGGAGGGAGATCGAGTCGTAAGTTAAAATTCTTATTCACTGCTTTCTTTTTCACTGCGACGGAATCATCTGCTGAAGTTTGTAGCCAAGCAAAAGCCGAGCTCCAGCGCTGAATCAGAAATCGACTATCAACAATGTAGCATAATCAACTTAAGATCGTGGGTATTGGACAAGCCAACCATCGGGTTGGGCATGCGGTCGTTCTACAGGAGAAATCGAGTTGTTCTTCGTTGTTGTAGCAGACCGGCAAACGAAAATTGAGAGAGAGAGCCCTACTGCGATGCAATTAAAAAATAGTTGTGCGCAAAGAATGGAATCACATAGTTTTGATCAAGTGCATGCCGCAAGTCGTTCACAATACTCGTGCGTATGGGCCCTAATACGGTTATAAATTGTTAATCCATTGATTAATGGTGTGTGCACGCGTGAGCGATTGTCATTCATAGACAGGTCACCGTTCCTGAGGCCAAGGCATACGCATGACTCATTCTCTGTGGTTGAGGTTGTGCTAAGCACAGTGGACGACAAATCCCCAGTACCAGTGCTAGTAATGAACATGTAAAATAGGGTGGCAGTGCGTGGGAGCTAAGGTGACAACATGTAAAATAGGATGGCAGTGCGTGGGAGCTAAGGTGACAACATGTATCACTGTTGTTAGGAATTTACACTACGAACAAAATACTGGCAGTCATTGACAGATTATGTCAAACATTTGCAATGAATCTTCATAAGAGCAGAGAGGGGTATTTGAATCGATATCTGCCACTACTAAGAATAGAGTGAGAAAAGTGTGGTTGTCACAGAGGTTCACGAGCAGAGATACAAGGCTACCATTTCCCATTGCAAATTTTGAAACCCTAGATTTGATCAATGTATTGAAGTTGAGATGTTGCGGGTCACTTGGAGCCTGTATGTAAGTGTCGAGCTTCTTTCCTAGGAGTTGATCATCTGAATGGTCAACCTGGGCACGAGTTTCGGGCTCAATATATTATCCCAATCACCAGTGCGTAGAGCTAGAGATACCAAGGCAAAAGGAGGAACGAATACTCAGTGACTGGAGTTGCTATATTGAGTACTCTTTCTCATGCTTACACGTTGAGCATAAATCAAGTTCTTCTTAAACAAATGTTCCTCTATAGTTAGAATTGCGTGTGGATTTTCCTATTGTCAAGATTCATTGTTTAGAGCCTGTTTGTAGTGTGTGTTACTATAGGAGTTGATACTGGTGAATTTATATCACTGTCATATGCTCTATATTGTTATTCATGTATCTTGTGTGTGGCTGAGTGTAGTAACCAAAGCACTAAATTGTATCGTTGGGCCTTGATATTGGAATTATTCGTGAGGTGGTATGACTATCCTTTGAAACTAGATTTGGCTGAATGAGTAATGTATGTAAATATTATTGCTATGTGTTAATTGGGCGAGCCAGAGACTGATGAGCAAGAATCCATAACCACCATATATGGCAACATTATTGTGTTAACTCCATTTTCCTTATATATACCAATAAATAATGGAATTTTTGAAACGCCTCATGAACTAGCACAACAGTACCTCTGTGAGTTGCAATATAAACCAGAAAACAAATATGAACAACAAACCTTTCTCAAAAGGGGTCTATGCCATCCTACAGAAAGAACAACCAAAAAATGTGCAAAAGGGGCAGGACATAGGGCACAAAACATTTGCACTTGGGACAGATTTGAAACACATGAGGGTCACAATGAAAGCCCTTTTCAAACTAGACGAACTAGATGCACTCCTAGAAGAAGTTGACGTGGGCTTTGAAACCAGCCATGCTAGCTTTAATATATCATGTCTTAGTAACCTTATGAGGTTGACGGTACCCATAACTTCTTTCAACGATAATGTTATGAGGACTTAGATAACACTGTGGGTCTTACCTTTGGGAAAAAGCTCCGATTTTGGAGGATATAGACAAGCTCTGAACCTATGACATCGTGTTTGATCTAGATTGTGATGACCTAATTCTTCAAATGTTTCAATCCTTTTTCAGCATTAAGGATCATCACCCGAACACGGTCAAGGCACACATGTTGTCCATTTTGTCTTCAGTTATGGGAGATCATGATGCCATTTGCAAGGAGTCGCGGGCTAGATTATTGACCATTTGGAGGAAAGAACAACCAATTTCACCTGTTGCTTATGAACTAGCTGAAAGGTTGGTTGAGCAAAACATGGGGTTGTTCAGGAGATAGTTGATTAGGGAGGAGTTGCTTAGGTTTGGTGGATCATGCAGCAGGAATGAACAGAGGTGGAAGGATCTCTGCTTCACTTGCAAGGGACCTTGGAGATCTAATCACTCATGCTTGAGTGACACTGAGGAGATGATAGAGGTAGAGCACGAGGAGATTCCTTCTGACTTTCAGGATGAGGATTCTTCTTTGGACGACTCCTCGAGTTCATTCGAGGATGCCTCTGAGGAGCATGAGTCATGTGGAGTTGTTGACAACAGGCCAGATTTATATTCGGGTGTGTATGGTGACCAACCAGTGGACCCTATGGGAGACACTCAAGATGATGAGTCACCAGTGATGGTTCAACATGAGCAGCATATGGCAGAGCATGAGTCGGATGAGGAGGATGATGTGGGTAGTATGCATGATGAGCCTTTTGAGGAGAGCTAGTTGGAGGTTCATATTGAGCCCATGACAGAGGAGGATGAGTAGACACCCTTGGGGCCAACCATTGGGAGGGAGCAAGTAGATGTGCAGGCAACCACCAAGGAGGTAGTGTTTATAGATATTTGTCATCGGGAGGAATTGGGACCTGATAGGACAGTTTTGCAAGTGACGAGTACACCAAAGGAGTACACCAGATGAGAAAGGATCTTCTACAGATGGTGGTGCACCCATCTTTGGGCCTACCCACTGATGAGGTGTCGATAGGTGCAGTGGCAGCCAGTAGAGCTACAGTGTTTTCAGGCAGCAACCCTCTCCAATAGTACATAGACAGGACGTGTAACACAATTTGGCCACTCGTACCCATTGTAGGGAGAGAGATAGGGTTCTCTCAATGGATATTGTCGATGGACCAGGTAGAGCAGCATGAGTTGAGCATAGACCAACATCAGCATAGTAGACTTGTTCCGTACACCGAAGTCCATGCCTTAGATCGGCGGGAGATCATGAGTTGGTATCCTTTTTATGGAGTACCAACCTTAGTCAGGGGCATAGTACAGCAAGGGTGCTTACATGAGGGGTTCACTACATGTTTCAGTGGGCAGTGGGATGTGTACTGACAGTTCATCAGTATTTCAGTAGCACTAGCCCAATATCACCAGAGTGGGGTTGACCTTGGCCTATGCCAGAGGCGGGATTGGAGAGATTTGATGAGTTGGTATTTACTTTATGGAGCAGCAGCTATAGCCGGAGACAGAGCACAATCTGAGCCATGGGACTTGGGCGATGATTGGCCACGGTGGCATTGGGGCCCAGGAGGATTGGTTGATGACAGGAACATTCAAAGATCAGTTTGGGATCTGGGCATTGAGGGGTCCATTCATGATGAGTTGACACAGAGGCAGAGCATCACTCAGTGGTTCGTATGGGATCCGAGCATTGGGTCTCAATTGCGTTGGGCCACAAGAATGGTCCATAGATTTGGATTGCTTGAGGGCACGCAATCTTGGGGTAGGAGGATTTGTAATATTCATTTTTCTAGTGTTCCTTATGACTTGGTTAGGATGGGCTTTCAGAGTTGGGGGCAGACAGGTCACAGGCGCAGGTTGGTGTCATCAGTGGGCCCAGGGGATTTTGGAGGGGTTTTGAGGAGTTTCTATGAGGTTCAATGGCATTCGCTTGGTCTATTTCATCATCCACATAGTTTGTCTTTCACTCTAGCGCATTCCAACAACTTTCAAAAAATAGAGTTATTATTGGGCCTAACTCAATTAATTATGCCTAAGGTGGCATTTCGAGAGGAATACTTGACATAACACCTTAGTGTAATAGCTCGTTGGAACCGGAACGAGAAGATCTACATGATGGGATGGTGAGATGTGAGTTTCAGTGACCTGAGAAGACATGGTCGCCGATTTACCCTTTCCCTGCTTTAAAAAAATATTTTAATTAAAAATAAAGAGGGTAAAGTGCTCCATGATTAAAATAATCATAAAATAGGAGGTTTTAGAGGGGTCCATCAAATCTATAATAGAGGAGGAGGCCATTGGAGAACATCTTGGATTTGATATTGCTTCTTGTATCAAAAATTGAGAGCCCGGTTCTCTACTTCATTGGTAGCCCAGGACGGAAACCCTCAGGTGATTTTGGTGAGAGTGGACGAAAACCCACCTCATCTCCTAGGTGGATTCAGCGAAAATTCAAAGGTGCAGTGATTGATTTTAGTTCAATTTTTAGAGGGTCAGCGCAACATGGGAGCGCATTCTTCAGGCCAGTTTCCCATCTCATCTATTCTATTATATCAGCATATAAACCCCAGTTATATTATAATAAAGATGAGATTATTTTATACTTATCGTGTTATGGAATTGCATGCATTCTATCTATTATATTTTACATGACAATCTTTTGTTAATTGAATGGTTATTTTATGAAGAATTTTTGGAATTCTGCAAAATTAGCAAAATATCCCGTTTGGGATATTACAAGCTTGCATTTATTTTCAAAAGTACACTTAGCCATTTATCATAGAATCTTTAAAAAGTATTTCTCAAAATTCCTTTTAAAAGCATTGTATATTTGTACATTTGTAAATAAATTTGTATAATATATTTTGTAAATTATTTTTTCTCACTGGGGTTTTGGGTATTTGTAAATTCAATTGTGCAGGTGAAATCAAGTGAAAAGAGTTGGATTAGAGCTAGATCTAGGCCCTTGAGGGTAAGATCTATTCTCCAAAAAATTTGCAGGGCCAGCTAATAAAGAAAATTTGCAGTAAATTGCAAATCTGAAGCAAATTAATTTTCAAAGCAAGGATTTCAAGTTTTAGGGTTCTCAAGCCCGGATCTACCCTCTCCAAGCCCTGTGTTAGCCCTTCTACGGCCTACATTAGCCTTTCTAGCCTTTTGAAGGTTGGCCGTAAGCCCTAAGGGTCTCGGCCTTCCCTCCTTGCCCTTGTCGTGGCCTTGAAAGACCTTCATCCCCTCTCCTTATCCCTCCGCTAGCCTTTCTCCCTCCTTCCTCCTCTGCGGCTCCCCTCGGCCCCTCATGTTCCCTTGTTCCCGTCTTCTCCCAAGGCCGCCACCCTAAAGGGCTTGCGGCAGCCTCTTTAAGGCCTCCTCTAGGATGTTGAAGGCCTTAGAGCCTCAAAAAACCTAGGTCGTGTTGCCGCCTATCACGCACACCTGAGTTAGTGAGAAAAGCCCTTAGCCCCACAAGGGATGGTTGGTGGAAAATTTAAGAGATGGGGTCGTCACCTATTCCCAACTCTCTCCATTTAAGCTCTCTCCTAGGTCAGCTAAGGGGGGTGGTCCCTAAATGGAAAACTAAGTTAAAAAAAGGATGTTTCTAAGAGATGTCAAATCTGTATTACTTGAGATTTGTGAGAAAATATATAATGAGCAATATGAAGTAAAATGAACTTCAACAATCATCAACACATGAATTAAAGATTAGCATATATAAAACCAATGCCTTCAATATTGCTTCAAAAATAAATGATACTTGCTTAAGAAAAATGAGGTATTTCAGATTAAAATACAAGTAACCATGTCAATCAAACAAAAGATCTTAGTAAGGTCTAATATTAATGCAAGACAAAAATATGCTTTTAAGAAATGCTTTCAAAATATATGATCATTCACTAATTCAAAGCATGTAAGGAAGCAATATGGAAATGACTTGCATAAAAATAAATAAAGTATTCAATTCAAAACATATTCATCAATGACAAGTACATGGATAATTTGCAAGTAAAATAGTAAAATTTGATAGCATCAAATACACCTAAACTAAAATTTGATGCAATTATCTTGGTTACTTTTAATCTAAATCCCTATTCTAGATGTGACATTTCTTCTGATTATTTTGAAACAAGTCTCTTATGTGAGTTGTGGAAGGGGTCCAAAGAAAGACAGTTGAAGCTATATTAATGATACCTCCCTTGGATTACCCAACACACCCAATGCCTCCGGCGCTGCAAAGACTGTGGCTCTGACGACTGCAAGGTCACCATGTTAACCACATAAGAGGGTCTATGTCCCTCAATTTGATGAAAGAAAGGGGTCCCTAAGAAATATCTTTCAACCAAGCTTATGCTTGGAGGTAAATTAAGTTAAAAATGCAACCATATTAAAATGCCTAATATGCTATGCAAATAAGCTTACAAATGCTTTGCAAAAATAGGAATGCTTCAAGTAATAGAAATATGTTCAACAAGATAACTTGGATAGTTGCTCAAAATAATGCAAGATACATAAGCCTCATAAACATATAGTATAGTAAGTTGAAAATAATTGCTTTGACAAATGATAAACCAATAACCAATTAAAGCAATGAAACTTGAAATTTATATGCTTGCAAAATGAGCAAAGAACTTAAAATAAATGAGAGACCCAAGGGTTAGCTCAACTGGTCGAGTCCCCGTTGTTAAGTGCCTTGCCGATCGGGAGTTCACAGGGTCAATTCTCCTCAACGCCCTTGGGATTAGGCGTTGCTAGTCTGGCCGATGGGCTTTAAAAGATTCCCTTTGGGGTTGATCTGTCCATATTTTCTCGTGGAAGTAAGGCCAACCAGTGTTCGTGAACCACATCGTAAAAAAACAAAAAAACAAAAAACACTGAAAATAAATGAGGGTGTAAACAATGAGCCTATTGTGAGGCCAACATGAAGAAAATTGTTAAACTAACTAAATCAACTTTGCTACTTGAAATGAGATGCTTGCACAAAATAAAATAAATTGCTCCTAAAGTAAAATTCAAAATTGTACTTTAAAGCAAAACTTGAAGTGGCAAGGCATAAAATGGAAATAAGTAGCAAAAGAAAATTCAGAAAATTAGATTGTGAAAGTAAATTTGTGTTAATTTTAAGGCATGCAAGATGAAAATTAAGAAAACAAGTACAAGATCAAACCACCCACATGTTCCTCCTTTTGAAAAAAGGAAAAAATGATGCCTTGGGTGAAAACCCAAACTCCCACAAGAAAAACTAAACTTTTATTAAATGTTACAAGATGAGAAACCTACCAAGAGGTCTCAAGTAAAACTTCAAGAGGAAACTTTACAATGTATAAGGCTTCTCAAGCTATAGCTCTCCTTCTTGAAAGTCAAATTCAGAAAATGAAGAAAGTACAATGAGAAAGCTCTCAAGGTTGAAGAAACTGTGTCTCTTGATGCCCCAAGGCTTGGCCTCCAAAATTGAATGAAATGTTGCACAAGACAAGGAGCTAATCCTCCTCAACTGCCCACGGCCTTGCCAAATAGTAGCCCTCCTCTTTGTCCACAACCTCAAAAAAATCGACTTTGAAAGGGGTTGAGAGGTATGATCCTTTCTTGATGCTCTTATCAACAACACTCTACCTATGGGCTGCAAGATAAGAGACAAATTAGTGTAGAGAGAATATGAAAACAACTAAATACAAATAATATACAAGAAACCAAATCAACTGATTGGATTGAACCCCATCACTTGGTTTAGTTTAGAAAAGCTCTCAAATAGATAATATGAATCAATGAAGCACTATTTTAAAATATTTAAATTTTTTAAATGGATTGCATGCATACAAACTATGTCCGAACGAATCCTTGCAAGACATTTTTTTCATAAGATAAACAATGGAAATCCAAATAACAAATGAGAGTTCCTTTGAAAGTGTTTCAAGAGTGGGCTGGTCTCCCAAAAACTTCCCCTCACACTTGATCCAAAAAAATGAATTATTCTACAATATTCAAGTCACACATTAGTCCATATTGATTTAGATAAGCAAACAATGAATTTAAACTTCTAGAAATTTATTTGAAAATAAACTAGAACTTCCAATATCTAGAGTCTACTTTCAAATCAAATGCTAACACAAGATAGCTTTGCACTAGCAAGTTTACAAGAATATATGGAAATTGAAATACCTCAAAGCATGGAAAAGATTATACCAATAACTCACAATGCACCATGCTCCAAAGGAAGGAGGCCCATCAATGGAACCCCAAAGTCCTTTTATTGATATTCTTGAAAAGTGTACAAAGTAGCAGCTCTTCCACAAGCACAATAGCTAGTAAAACAATGGATACTCAGTGAGAGCACAAAGCACTATTATATAGAGAAATTTGGAAGCCAATCCCAAGGCAAATGGTGACAATCCCAAGACAAATAGGTGACAATCTTGTTAGGATATTCCGACACATAGGAATAGTTAAGTATAACTTGGTCTAGTATAGAGTTAGGTAAAGTGTGTTTCTTTACTATGTACATTTGTAACTTACAATCCGACGGTCACGATATGTAGTGATCCGATGGTTTATTCTCTCCTCGGTATTACCGACACTTGATCCGTGGCTTGAACCCGATTGGTCCATGAATTCTATTTAAAGCGCATGGAGGGTCATTTGTAGGTTCACCGTGCATGAGAGAAGCTTATGTAAATTTTCATTCTTTTATTAATAAATTGCCTGTATTAGCCACGTTGGCGCAGGCCGTGGACTGTTTCCCTCTCTGAGGGTTTTAACCACGTCAAAATACTGGTGTATTGATCTGTGATCTGTTTGTGAGCGGTGTCCTTTTGGTGTTCTGTCTGAGGAACTTACCCTGTAAATTCCTACATGGTATCAGAGCTATTTGAGGGTCGCGTCCGTTGTTGATCCAGATCTGAAGCCGGTAGAACTGCATGCGACTGCCATCTCCTAGATCTGCTATTTCTGATTGCTTTCGGGCCGAGAGGACTGCTCTGTTGTGTTGGGAGCATCTGTTCCAGTGTGGAACCACTTTCGCTTCACGCGAAAAGGTTTCCGGTAGCCCTAGCTGCGTCATTCTTTAGATTTGGAGGTATACAGTATTTATTTGCAATTTACTGTTATTTTCTCTCTCTTTATTTCGGTTTCGGTTTATTTAGCTTTTTTTTTTACCGGATCTATACCTTTCATTTCTGCGTATGCTCTTTGCCCTGCGACTCTGTGCGATCTGGGCAAATCAAAAAAAGAAAGGAAGGATTTTTTCTCATGCGTATGCTCTTTTCCCTGCACCTTAGTGTGATCTCGGAAAATAAGAAACATTGAGAAAAATATTTAGTTTTTTGGCTAAAGCTAACTTTGAGCCACAAGGTTCAATTTTTTTTAAATATTT
>APFE030430358.1:0-54052 GCA_000404065.3 Pinus taeda | reverse complement strand
AATAGGGCATTAGAATATACATATATATGTAGGTTAGATTTAAAGAATTAATTAATTAAATATTAACATATATATAGATATATAATTTTACGTATAAAAAGGTAATATTTGAAATTAAATAAATGATTTTTTCTAACAGATTAACCTTTGGTTGTATTTTAATATTAATTTAATATTAAATTAATTAGAGGTAGTTTGACTAGGGTTCTTGATTGATAAAGTAGCCGTTAGAGGGTTTTAGCTGTTGGAGTCTCTGCTTATACTATTTAACACGATGGGCTAGATCTGTATTTTCAACTTGTCCTGATGATGAACCACATTGGTTGGTTCGAAACGCGTTGGCAAAAATCTTTCTTATGTGATTTACGCTGAAGCTCTCCTTATAACTATGACAAATCACAGAAGTCTCAATTCTACAAAAAATACCTTAGCAGATAAGGCATCCTGTTGAAGCCAAAACAACTTTGATACCAAATGTAGGTTTTAACCCTCTACAGAAATTACCTGCATATGAATTCTGAAAACAAAAAATAAACAATGGCAAGACCATAAAACATGAAATAGATATACACAAAGGTTTTCCCTTGGATCCCAAAACTGGGACTACCAGATTGATTTTTCGTTATGTTCCTTTCAATGTTACAATACATATATATACATGCTAAGCCATCCATAAACACTAATCCATTAACCCTGGATTAGAACATAATCATAATTCCCTTGACGAGATCTACAAAATACGATGGAAAATAAACCATCATTCCCAAAACCATGTGTGAAATCTATGCACAAAACCATAGGTAGGTCCGTCCATCTAATATAGGGTCCAAAAAAAATTCTCGAGTCGCTGCCCAAGACCCCATAAAGGGGGACTACTGTTCCCCTACATACCCCCCCCGATAGGGGGGCTAGTCGGGCCCGCTATAAGCCCCCTGCGCATGGGCTAGTCATTAAATTTTTTTAACAAAACCCAACAACATTTGCCAACAATTTCATGATATCGTGGATAATTCTAATATTAAGTACAAACAACATCATGATCAACATCAAGTGCCACATAAGCTTCGAGTGAGTGACATGATTTTGTTGCATTTGAAGAAGGAAGGCCTTAGTGGAGCCCATTGGAATCTTCGACCACTCCAATATGGGCCTTACCTATTCACTAAGGTTGTGGGTGACAAATATTTCGAGCTAAGTATCACCCCATTCCTTGAACTACACCCAATATTCAATTTGGACTACCTTCGACCATACTTTCCACCATTATTGGATGCATGAGACATTGTTGAGCAACTAACACCAACAAAGGTCAACCCAGATTAGATTGAGTAGGCTACAACTAATTGGATCATGATAAGCTGATTAAGGCACTTTCCAAAATAGGATCTAGTTGTATTAGGTTGTCAAAGTCGATTAGCTCCTGTACCAAGGAAAGTGACTCTCCAGGGACCAAGTTTAGCATGATTTTCCCCATCTCATAAAGGCACTCAACGCAATGAGGACCATTAATTCCTATAGGTAGAGTAATGATCCAAGTGGATATTGGTGACCACCCACCTTTTCCACTTAAACCATCAACATTGTTTCCTTTTAGTTTCCTATTTCAACCGTTTTCTATTTTTGGTAGTTTTTTGGGTCTTGAACTTTTGCAGTCCTTTTGAGGCCCTAAACAACATTTTTTTTGGGAAAAAGGAAAATGTAGGCCAAAGATTACATTTACAATTGAAATATGTTATTATAAGCTAGAACTTTCTAATGTGCTATCTTTCATGCCGAATAAAGATCGTATGCCAAAGTTATGACCTTGGGAAGTTGACATTCCAACTGACTCCATTAGTGCCCACAAGCCTTTGGTGCTTTATCTCCTAGGGTTGTACTTTTAGATGTTTATGGTTTCTCATTTTTTATTCATGATAAAAAGGCCTCACAACCTCATTGTAACTCATTTTAGAAGGCATGTAGCTATCACATCTCTTCTTAGAGATAAGATACCATCATGTGAGATATATTTTCATTCTACATGTAAATAGTTCTCCAACATTTGTTATATGTTAATTAAAATTTTCATTTTGTTGTATCTCTATGTTTTTGTTTAAATCTATATTTCATTTTGTTCCTTCATCAATCTAGATCTTAATCTCTGGTGTCTCTTGTCTCTTTTGTAATTTTTCTATATCTTTGAATTCATAATTGCTCATTGACATAAGTAAATGAAGTAAATCTTAAATAGAAACATATATAACAGTCACAAGTAATTATTATGTTTAGAAATTATATCTTTCAAATTAATTTCAACATGGTATAAAAAGTAGGATTGAAGAAGAAATGTTGGGATTATTGGTCATGCTCTAGTTACCACCCTCTCTCAAGAAGATATGGAAAGCCTATAAGAAAAAAAAAGTCACCTATCATTTGACATAGCTATGGCATCTTGCTACTAAATAGAGGTACATAATTCTCCATGGACAAATGAGGATATGAAGCCAAATGTTTATATAACCTTACATGGATTTCAAGGAACTATGTAAATGAATAAACTATGTTCCATCTCCATAAAAGAATAATTGTGATCCAATCTATAATAAATATGAAGTATGTCCAAATATTTTAATGCAAAACCTCATATCCATGATATGGTATCTAAATTACATCTGAGCTAATTTAAAGGATTTGAAAATGTAGTCCTAAAAGGATCACATCCAAATATGATCTGAGTTCACCTTTGGTATGAGAAGCAAAGTGTAAGTTTGATTTGTTCACATTTGAATTATTCTATGATTAGTCCAAGTGTTCTAGTGGGAAAGAAGATCTGAGCGATATTCTTGTTGCAAACAAGGAAATACTTCATCATGAATCTATTGCTATATTATCCAAGATTATGGTGAGAATCAAAGTCTGAGAAAAAGGACTGATTTTTATATATAAATGGATGAGATTTTATGGTGTGTTGTTGCGGATAAGAATGCCATGTTCTCTGTGATATAGGTTGTTGTCATGGAAATCTAAAATATCCAAGTTTTCCATCTTTGTGGTGTGGAATAATGACTAACGGAACTAGACCCAAAATCCAAGATTTGTGACTAGTCTAAACTCTGAGTATGAGTTCTCTATCAAGGCTAAAACATGATTAATCTTTCTGAGATAATTTGAATATGAAGTTTCTCTAGTATCTAATTCATAAATAAAAATTTTTAGTATATAAGTCTCCTGTACGATATTCATATGATTTTTTTTAGGGAAATATTGTCACCCTAATTTATCTGTGGTATCATTAGTATTGTAGTACAAAGTCTTGTAGCTCAATTTCTTCATAATCCAAAACTATAATACTATGAAATTTCACAAACTCTGAGACCAAAATTTTTGTGGAACTATGTGAGTTAAGGAATTGTGGTGTACCTCTGTGAACCAGGGACTATGATCTGAGTTATAAGCTATCCAAATTCTCTAAAGTATGACCTAAATACTTATCTCTCATTAGTGAAGGTTACCATGATACTACATTAGAAGGAAAACATATATATCAAGAGCCTACATAATGTAAACAACTTGAGGAAATTTTTGGTTGGCCTGACTTGAGATCCAAGTTATAGTACAGTGTGGAGTGTGGCATACATACAGTAAAACTTTTGAGCCTCAGTTGAGATATGATTCATAGTAATTTGTTCTTTGATAAGTTTACATGGCAAAGATAAATAACATTGAAACATGAACATAGGTTGAATTCCTCTTGAAATGTAAAATATCAAACCCATAATGTTAAGAGCATACGATATTGGACTAAAATATGTTGAGTTACCAAGAGGATATGGACTTGTAAAATATCAATACCATATGTACTTCATTTGGGAGTCTAGAGTTTGCAAAAATCCCAACACGTTGAGAAGAAGTTTAAGGTAAGAATATTATCAAGCTATGATTAATATGCTAGTCTATAAATCATACCAAGGGTTTGAAAAAGAATGGTCTAGGGTTTATACCCTAGGAATGGTTTCTTCTCCTAAAAGAGAAAGAAACCCTAGCCTATGCATGATGATGTGAATTAAGTTGTCTTTCAAGCTAGATGCCATATGGAGCTAACAAAGTTGTAGATCTATGCAAGAAGTTCATAGACTAGGAGGGAGATGAATTTTCTCAAAAGAAAAGTATTTTAGAAACCCTCTTGTTTGTCTACTATTATTTTTGTTGTCTTTACCTTTGAATAGTCTCTTGTATATATATAGTTTACTTAATTTTAATTATTCTTTCATGCCCTCCTAGCAAGGATTGTAATTCAATGAAAAGGGTTTCCTAGGGTTTGGCAATAAGAAAAAAACTATTGAAGAACCTGAATGAAAAAAGAGAGGCTATTTAAAAGTGCGCGGTAGAGAAATCAAAGATCTAGCATGCACCTTAAAGCAGCATGGAAGCAATATGGTTATCCTATTAAGAGGGAGAGGTTCATGTTAAGATGATTTTCATAATAGAAGAGTTACCCTATATTTTGAAGAACTATCATGATTAAATAAGACCTCGTACTTTGGTAAGGACTCATAAGCTAAGGGAAGAAATTTGGACTTTAGTGGGAGTAAGAAGCATAATTTGACATGAGAGATCTTACATTATAACATGCAACTTGAAGATACATCAAATAGCTTATTAGTGCTAATGAAGATTGGTATCTGATATGGTTTCTTGGTAGAACATGAAGCATGATTATGGTGCACTGCGGAGGAAGAAGATATAACATCTTGTATAATTATTTATGAAGTAGTCTGGCTCCATTTGATGGAATATTTGATGGCATGGATGAAAAAGTATCGAATGAATTAATGACTTCCTTTCATAAGGGATAGGATAATTATTTCTGAGACAAGCTTAGGCTTGTGGATATCTCCTCCCTATTTGAGAGGGAGTGAGGATGGACACCTTTGTTCTCCATTTGTCATGTATTATGGATAGGACTAAAAACTGTAAGTCTAGTACATGAACATATGTAGGGAGATCAGTGGATTGAATAAACATCAAGGATCGACATTATTGAGATATTTACGGTGACTAGGACTAACAACTATAAGTGAAGTACATTGATTTGGTATAAAAATGGTCCCAGGGACCTATATTTCTTTGTGTCAAGTATTATGACAATAGATTAGGAAATGGTCCTATGAGGATACACCTTGATGAACCTAGGTGGGGTATGTGCCTTGAAATGTAGTGGTGTCCTATTGAATTCATCCAAACATTGTGGTTTGGCCTGGTGGAGAGATAGGTTACATTCTAAGGTCTTGATATTTTGACAATGTTGGTTATGATGATGGTTATCAATCTAGATCCTTTCTTGTAGAAGTCTTCAGCTTGAGAATGTCCCAATGATTCATTATCAATACCTCCCTATTTAAGAGGGAGTGTTGAAATTGTAACTAGGGTGAGTCTTCATAATTGTCATTGTACTTGTATCATGATGTATTTTATGTAAGAAGAAAAGAAGAAAAAAATATTATTTTCTAGCATGTTCTTCATGCTTTATTTTGTTTGGAAGAAAAATGTAAAAGAACATGTTCTTCATGACCCTTGTAAAAGAAGAAAATTTGAATTTTTTGAAAAGCGTTATTTTCCCTCCAATTTTCCAAGTCAGCGTATGCAAAAGACGTGTCATTTTGAATGATAGAACAACTATATATTTGCACCTATCCTCCAACATTTGAAAATAAATTTCATATATTATCCATGTAAATTTTGGATATCTGGCACGCTATTGTAGGATACATCAAGAAAGGTTTTGAGGCTCCTATTTTCTATAGTACATGAAGATCTAAGTCTCTTTGTGATGTAATTTTTTTTGACATGTTTCCGTAGGATGATGCGAGTTAATATGGTATGATTTTGTATGTTAATGTGAGTTTCAAAGGCATATTATACTATTATGATGTGATTTGCAGAGGCAAACAATAATGCATGTTTTAGAGGCATATTCTATTGTGATGATGTGAGTTTCAGACGTACTTGATTATGCAAGTTTCAGAGACATTTAAGGACAAACATATGGTTTATTGGTGGAATATCTTATGGAATAAACATGTCATAGTTTGGAGGGATGACTTGGCACTTGTATCACTACTTAGTTTGACTTGGATTATTATTATTGATGAAGAATCTATAAGGAAAGGATTGTGGATTTTCCTTTAGCCTCTAGCATAATCTCTAGTGTCCCTTGTCTCTTGTGTTTTTTTTCTATATCTTTGAATGTATAATTACTTGATGACATAAGTAAATGAAGTAAATGATAAAAATAAGCATAGAAAATAGTCACAAGTACTTATCATGTTCATAAATTCTAGCTTTCAAATGAATTTCAATAGTAGCAATGAGAAGAGAAGAAGAATCTCACACGGGTTGCTTTAAAATACAAAATTTTGTTAAGAAGACCAAGGAGAAACTTTTACAAGTACATGAGGCATTGAATTTGTCATGAGAAAAATACAAGACTAGGCATAATCAATACATGATAGAGAGGTCATTCAAAGTGGGAGATAGAGTATGGTTATAATTGAATAGTGAGAGGCACAGAGGATTCTTTCAATGAACCTCTAACATATCTAACATATTATGTGCATCGTGGTATACTAAAAAATACCCCTCATTTGACTACATATTAGGAAATACCTCTAAAAATAATATTATTTAACCCCCTACCAATACGAACCATTTACCCATTCCCAATTTAAAAAACCTCTACTTTCAATAGATATTGTAGGTATCTATTTTCTCATTAGCATTTTCCATTCCTTTTTATATTTTTTCATTAAATTTGAGATCCATTTTTTATAACTACCAAAATAAAAACCATTTACCCCCTAATATATGCTCAATATATTATGTCATATTTTCCTCTATGTATCCCCCAATATGAACCCATGTTGTATGGTGTTGCTTCCCTAGTTAAGTCCCCTTGGTGAGAGGCTATAGGGTCCTAATGATAAAATCAAGTTTCTGTGATATGGTCCTTTTGAGATATTAATAGAGGGAGATAATTCCTATAAAATTTGTCTATGACCATACATGTGCCTTTAATTAGTGGTGAATGTAGAAGATATAAAACTTTATGAGCCCTCCATGTTGGATTAGGAACATGACCATGTCCTACCTTCTATAAAGGAATTAACACCAAATGTCGAAGTATATTTAAGAAACGATACATTTTTGTAGAATAGTTCTAGAAATACAAGATGATGGTAACATCATGTTTGACAACTTGGTTTAAAAGGATGCCTTCAATGCAAGGATAAATAGTAGTCTAGGGAGAAGGTAGAGGAAATTTTCCTCATATCATTTAGTAAAATATTATGGGGAGAAAATCCTCCCAAAATGGGGAGGTATGATCTATATTGTATCATTATATTGTTTTTTATCCATATTTATTCTTTCAAAGTGGGAAAATTGAAGTTATGGAAACAATTTTGTTGGTGGGATCCAGTTTGGAGAATTGGGGTTTGTAACCTTCTACGACTAGTTTGATGGTAAAAAATTCCTACATAAATGCAGGCTCCTGTGATACTATTCTACACTATATGGCCTTTCCAAGAGTGTAAGAATCATTTCAATCAAATTTTAAATGCAAAGTTTATGCATCCTTGAAGCTGACTAATCATGCTTAAACACAATACCTTTAGAGTATGCCACAATAGCCCTTGTTACTCATGAAAAAGATACTATGCATGTGGTAAACATGAATAATACTCTATAAAAATTGAGTTGTGACTCATGTTGAAGGTTGAATGGGTCAAATTTAGTACCTAGTTGGACATCAAGCTTTGTTATAATTGATCGAGTAGGAGGAAAATGGATTCCATTCTATTTCCTTGCTATTTGCTCCATAGTAGAGTAGAGTAGTTAAGTGTGGATAGAGATAGAGAGAGAATAGTAGAGGGGATCTATGTTCTATAGCAGCCCATGGTAAACGTGTATCAAGAAACTCCATATAGAGTGCCTTCTCTTTCATACTTACCTCATTTCCATTCTAGACAAAAGAGAGCATAGCAACCTCACCTTCCAAGCGGTTTTTATCCTAAAATATTTTTTGAAAGCATATCTCAATGCCCGTTTTAGTTTATAAATGAACTCATTTACTTATTCTATATTCTTTTCATATTATCTATTACATGCATAAATGAATAAAGATAATAAAAAAATTGGAATATAAAAAGAAGTAACCCTTCATAGTATAGATTTAAAATTGTTTTCATATGTTTGTTGTGAGGAAGTATCCAATGGAATATCAACAATAATTTATAAATCATTAAAGGATTTGGTCTAACCCTAGTTTTGGTCTATGGGTTTTTTTGTGGTATGCCCATAGGATTCTCCAAATGGGATCTAAAACACATATGGATATCACCATGGAGATTCTAAGTGAACTAGTGCAAGAGCTACATGTGCAAAGTTCAATATCTCAAAGTAGTTAGGTGAAGAGGTGATAGGTCCATTCAATGATCAAATAAAGGATCATAATGATACAATGTGATTTCCGCCATCCATGTAATGACCTTGATCTTATATATCAATTAACATCAAACAATTGGTGAGAAAAGGATTGTATTTTACCACAATCAATATAAGAATCGATAACCAATTTGAATGAGTTATATAATGAGTTTGATTTCCTTTTCAACTATGATATAGGTTAGCAAGATAAATATTCTAGTTCTAGTTTTGTTGGCAATATGTTTGCTTTGAAAATTTTGAGTGGTGGCCCATCCTCAAATTTGGAGGTTATAGGGAAAGAGTATAGGAGGAATTTATTAAAAGAAAAGAGACATAATATATAAACAAGACATGAGATACCAACATCTTGAACTTGGGTGGTAAAACAAAACTTCACAACATTATGGAGATAAGGGACAAGGCATTGGTAGGATGTTTTCCAATGAAGATAATTATTTTGGAGGAATTGAATAATTAGACTTGAAAAAACTTCAAATCATTTGTGGGAATCTCCAAATATCATGATTATAGTAAAATGGTGTTTGGTTTGAGTGTTTAAATGTCGAGAAAGGTGGAAACTATATTGCACCAATAGCGGAAGTGGGAATCTCAATCCCCATTCTTGAATAAATGGCATATTAAATTCAATGTCAAGTTGGATAGTGAGGATATTCTCCTCGTATGGGTTTGTATCCCAATGTTACATCCCAATGGTACAACTGATTTTTTTATCTTAAGAGGTGTTCAAAAAAATTGGTAATATTGTATGTTCCTTTTATGAAGTATATTTAACTTTCTTAGGGTCCACATGCTATGGCATGGCACAAATCTTGGTAGGGTTAGAAGTGAGAAAATGTCTATTAGAATTGATTGATATTAAAAGAGGACTTGATCTAGAATCCATGTAGGTGTGTATGTTGTCACTACTGAGAGAGCCTTAATACATCATGTAATTACTTAAGTATGCAAAAAAATTGGACTTCAAGGAAGAATCCAAGAGACCCAAAGACACCGGAGCTAGAAATAGTGGAGATCATGAGTAGGAAAGAGGATGTAGGGGTTAAAGTGAATTTAAATTGTCTTAAATGGAACCAATCAAGTATAATTTAAGACCTAAAAGCAAAGGCAATATCTATCTTCTAGGTGTGGTAGAAATGGTCTTAGTTTTTTTTTTTGAAGAGAAAGTACCTAAATCTAATCAAAGGGGAGGGATAGTTTTCATATCTATGGCCCAAAAACAAGAATCCTTTGAAGTTAGGTATAGGAAATAACTATGCTTAACTAGGGATCTTAAATGAAATATCCTAGTCATGGGTTCCATATGATTTTTTTAACTTTGAATTGCAAAGGGTTAGGGAACCCCTTGAAGAAGTATGTCAAAAAGAGATTAGTTTATAACATATATTATCAAACTTTTTATTATTTTGTGGCTAGAGACAATGTCATATGGGGAGATAATCACTCAAGAACTCTCTAAACTAAAGTGATCCTATTTTATAGATTCCTTTGGGAGGTCAAGTGGGATTGTAACTAGATTGAATAAATGCTCATTTGCTAATTTTTAGGGCTTCACTATAAGACTACTCACCTCATAAGTGGAGGAAGCCTTAAAGGTACTCTACAATAGAGATGGATGTATTTCTCTCCACTTGTCTTGGGTTTTAGTGGAAGAGAAATCTAGGAGTGGAAGCCCTAGATGTTAGAGGAAAAGAGGATGCCCTAGATGCAGATGGAAGGCAACCCTAGACAAAGGCTTCCCTAATGCAGACCTAAAGGCTTCCCTAAATGGTGATCTAATACATCCCTAAAATATGGTCTAATTCAGACCTAACCATAGTCAAACAAGAGAGTATTATTCACAGCATGAAGGGTCAAAGGGACAGCGTGTAGATTGCCCAAGATAGCCTGAAGGGCTGTGTGGACAATAGGGTCTTAGCCTCCATATAAAGGGTCAAAGGGACAACATGGAGGCTGCCCTAGATAGGGTGAAGGACTATATGGATAGCAACTTCTCAAGGGAGGTAAGCCACACTCATTTTAAGGATTGTTGCAGAGGTTAGCGTGGAGGCTTGATCACATTTAGACTAATGTACAGGTCACAGACATTCTGTCAAATTCCTGGGGAAAGGTCAAATTTGGACTTTCCCAAATGACTTGTAGTTGTTGAGAACCCTTCTTATGAGGGTCTTGCATGTTGCATGCATTGAGCTCTCAAAGGTCCATAGGGCTTCGGGTACTCACTGCAGCAACATGTGACCATATGGTGATTCACCCTCCCCTAATGGTGCACTGTGTATAGGGAAGAACCTCTCACCTAGCCATTGAGCACGAAAATGGGGTTAGGGACCATAGTAGTACTATCGATAGATGCATCCTTGTATCTATAGTACTCCCTATGCTAGGATGACCTCCATTGATTTGGGATCAATGAAACTGATATGGGATTAGTATGAGTGGTTTGGGACACTCTCTTGTGATATTGATCTGGGATCAATAAAACTGACTTCGGGTCAGTAGAGAATGGTATGAGACATTGGCAATCAATTCTTCTTCTTCATGGTTCAACAAAGAAAGTACAGGGGGCACTGATGGAAGAGATAGTACAGTCGGACATATGGATCAATGGATGGAGTTCTTCCTAGTTTAGAGGGAATGTTAAAATTGGAAACTAGGGCCAAGCTCCATGTGGGCCATCTTATTTATGGCAAATGATATTTTTCTTGGATCCCTCTCATTGAGAGGTGTAGGATTGATCTAAAGATCATCCTATTCTGATGAGTATTCATGGAGTTATAAATTTATTTGTGTTATAAGACAATTCGTCAAGGTCGGCCAGCAACCAAATAAACCCCACATGTGCTCAAAATTATAGTCTAAAAGGAGATAACTTGATAGTCATTTATACACGCACTTCTATCATGATTTCTCTCCACTTGTCTTGGGTTTTAGTGGAAGAGAAATCTAGGAGTGGAAGCCCTAGATGTTGGAGGAAAAGAGGATGCCCTAGACGCAGATGGAAGGCAACCTTAGACAAAGGCTGCCCTAATGCAGACCTAAAGGCTTCCCTAAATGGTGATCTAATACATCCCTAAGAGATGGTCTAGTTTAGCCCTAACTATATTCAAACAAGAGAGTCTTATTCGCAGCATGAAGGGTCCAAGGGATAGAGTGTAGATTTCCCAAGATAACCTAAAGGGTTGTGTGGACAATAGGGTCTTAGCCTCCATATAAAGGGTCAAAGGGACAACATGGAGGCTGCCCTAGATAGGGTGAAGGCCTATATGGATAGCAACTTCTCAAGGGAGGTAAGCCACACTCATTTTAAGGACTGTTGTAGAGTTTAGAGGTGGTTGTTAGGGTAGTATCGATGCCCTAACACAAGTTGTTGAACTACAACAGTGCACCAGTATTCAAGTATAAGTACAAGGATAATTTGATGATGAGAATGATGCTATAAGAATAAGTGTAAGCATGTACAAGTTGGCACGATAATTTGATGATGAGAGTGTTGCTAGAAGAATCAGTGTAAGCATGTACATCTTGGCAAGCATGGCTGGACAACATGGCAAGCAAACAAGATGTGATGGGACAATAGACAACATGGCAAGCATAACAAGTTGTGATGGGAAAACAGCTATGACATGGCAGCAAAGGTACATGGTGCTGCAAACTCATTTGACAAAATAATGATGGCACAATAGTTGTGACATGGAAACAAAGGTGCATGGTGTTGCAAACTCATTGGATAGCATAATGACGGAACAACAACATGTTGTGACAAGAGCATGATGGGACAACAACATGCTAGGACAACCACAATGATGGGACAATAGCATGTTGTGACAAGATCATGTTGGGACAACAACATGTTGGGATAGCAACATGTTGGGATAGCAACATGTTGGGATAGCAACATGTTGGGACATCAACATGTTAGGACAACAATGTGTTGGGACAGCACAATGATTAGGATAACGCTGCAAACTCATTGGATAACACAATGATGGGACAACTACATGTTGGGAAAAAAACATGTTGGGACAGCAACATGTTAGGACAACAACATGTTGGGACAGCACAATGATTAGGACAACTATGACATTGTGATTAGGAAAACAACAACATCAAGTACATGGTGGATGTACATAGTGGTATGGTACATGGGACAACAGTATTTAGTGCAGCAAGTTCATGGTGCTATAGGACAACAATAACAACAAGTAGATGGTGGTTGTACATAATGGTATGTTACATGGGACAACTGTATATTTAGTGCAGCAATTTCATGGTGCTGAAATAGTATTGTACATGGGACAATAACAACAACAAGCTGAAAAAAGCGTAGTGCCCTTATCTAGATAGGTAAAAGTGTTTACTGTTAGGATATTCCGACACGTAGGAATAGTTAAGTATAACTTGCTCTAGTATAGAGTTAGGTAAAGTGTGTTTCTTTACTATGTACATTTGTAACTTACAATTCGACGGTCACGATATGTAGTGATCCGACGGTTCATTCTCTCCTCGGTATTACCGACACTTGATCTATGGCTTGACACCCGATTGGTCCATGAATTCTATTTAAAGCGCATGGAGGGTCATTTGTAGGTGAACCGTGCATGAGAGAAGCTTATGTAAATTTTCATTCTTTTATTAATAAATTGCCTGTAGTAGCCACGTTGGCGCAAGCCGTGGACTGTTTCCCTCTCTGAGGGTTTTAACCACGTCAAAATACCGGTGTATTGATCTGTGATCTGTTTGTGAGCGGTGTCCTTTTGGTGTTCTGTCTGAGGAACTTACCCTGTAAATTCCTACAAATCTCAATGCTCCATGTCAATTTGAATTCCCCAAGTGGCATCAACAATCCCTCAAGCAAAATCGAATTCCATGATGAAATGACAAGTGTATTTGGGTGGGAACCAATGTGGAGACAATTTCCCACAAAACGCTTTACCAAATATTCTCCCAAATCCTCTCAAATGTGTATTAACTTCCCAAATTCGAATTTCCAAGTAAGCAGTTTCCTCATTTAATGCTAGAAATTTGATTTCCTTGAGTGGGCCATGTATTTATGATGCAAGGTGCCAAATCATCCTCCACTTGTCCTTTGACACATTTTTTTGACTTGAGATAATTTCCAAGTCATTTCCATGTCATTTTATCACATGGAGCTATTTATTTCTCCATTTATTTAATTGTTAGGTAATCTATTGCCACATTTTCAACAAAACTTAAGAAAAGTGGGTTTTTAAGGTCTAGAACTTATTTTTTACCCCTCAAAGTGTGTCATAGTAAAATGTTGAGGGTGAGAGGTGCAATTTTGAGCACACATACCCAATAAAACTTCTCTAAACATCACCTATGACATTTCATGTACAAACATTATTTTAATTTTTGCCCTGAGGAAATTTTAAAAATTAAAAAACCAACCCCTAGACCTAATCAAATTCCATGGTTTTTTTTGTGTGATTTAGCATGGTGATATAAAATGACCCTATACACTAGGACTCACCCAAGGCCTCACCATCAAGTCGCATTCCGGCTCTGGGGTTATGCTTGAAGGAAATAACTCAATTAATTATTAAATTCGTAAAGGAAAATGATAATTAACCAAGTGAAAAAACCTCTCAGAGTAAACTCACTTGATGACAAGGTCTTGGACCACCCAGGCCTGTTACATGACTTGACTCCTCATACTAGTATCACTTTTACATTGTCCCCGCAGAGCCTGTGGAATTTGAGTACAATAGAAAAAATAAGAAGTAGAGTTGAAAAACTCTGGTGATATGATGATCTGTGATGGTACAAGCATCCTTCGGTACATCCTTGGGCATGGAGTCTGATACCACTCAAACTAGCAGGGGTCCAAGCGGGGCACTTGCTAGGTCAAGGGCAACAATGGAGCTATAGCCCACTGTCACCTCAGCTAAAGCTCCCTACTCTTTACCGACTTTCACATATGGGAGGAGACCCAGTAAGATAAGGATCACGAAGAAGAATAGCTCAAAGATAAGATGAGGGGTGATCCTAGAAGCCTATTCGCAAGTGAGGCTCAAGATGGTGGCTTGCTTGCCTTGGAGGGCAAGATGGAAGGCTCTCAAGTAAGGGCTTAAGGAGAATCTCAAGGGATAGGTTTTGAGTATGTTTTTTCAATAATGAAATCCCTAGGCCCTAAAATTCTTTTGGAAACTTGGGTTCCAAGTGATCTTTGAAGAATTAACCTTGATAAGGAATGGGACCACAAAGGACCAAGTGGGCGTGAGGTTAGGTCAAGGGGATAGGGTTTAGCAACCAATGATATGCTTGACCTAATTAGGGAGGAGAAAAGGATCAAAGCATGAATTTTCAATGAAAGGCAATGCAAGGATCCCAATGAGGCTACTATCCTAAGGGAAACCAAGGGCAAGAATTGGTCCTCGAGCTAGGGCTTGTGATATCTCACGATCCCGATGTCGGAATCTCATGAAATTTGGAGAGCTTCTTGAGGACTCACTAGCGCAGTTGTGGACCAAAAATCGAAGTATTTGGATGGCTAGATTGTGAGATAATTGATGCCCTAAGTGGCCTATGTGGGCTAGGCCTAGAAAGAAAAGGAGAAGGTGAAGAAAAATATTCTTTAAAGCGATTACTAGTGGAAGACCAGTGCCTTGCTCTTTGGGAGAGATGGAGTCATGGATAAATTAGGGTTTGACTTGATTTCAACTTATCAAGGAGGCCTAGAAGACAACTTCGCTAGGCTTAGGGTTAGTTTGAAGCAGCTTGAAGGTCTTTATACTTCGTTTAGCATAATCTGATGACTTATCAAGAGAAATTATCCCTAGGAACATTCATTAATTCATTGCATAGCTTAATCATGATACAATACCATTTAGAAACTTAATTTCCACAACTTCACATAAATTGATGTAGTAAATAAGCCCTAGAATAGTGAAATTCCCAGCATCATGACACAGCGAAAATTACATTACAAAAACAGCATTTAAAAGGTACTTACATGCAAGAAGAATATATCCAATCATCAAATTTGCCAGCAAGAGAAGTTCCAAGATAAAATATTTAGCCAAACATCAAAATTCATCCATTCATCCAAAAATATCCTCCAAAGAATGTGAAATTCTCAAAAGAGTTAATGATCAATCCAAGTGATAATGCTAAGATAAATTCACATCACTTGTATTTATACACTTCTAAAGAGTTTGATTTAGCTAATTAGGCCTACATTAACCCCTACAATAAAATAATGTACAAAATAACTAAACTTTGGTGAAAAACCCACCAAACTAGTTCATAAACAAAAGAATAAGCCTTTCAAGAGGTCGAATAATGAATAATTTATGTCGTTGGTGTTAGTTTTTCGTAGCATCGGATGTGATCTAGCCATGAAAATTGGTGGAGAGGTTAAGGCATATAAGTTCTAAAAAACCCAAAAAACATTTAGTGAAATTCCACCCGAATTGTATTTTATTAAAATAATTAATATTTTTAATGGGGTTCCCAAGTCTAAACTTAGGAGAATTGAAGTATTAATGGGCATTAATCAAAATATGGGTGAGAATGCTCTAGAAAGCAAATCATGTCAAGCTTTGAATCTTATACATTGATTAGAGATTTAATCTCGATCGTTGAAGCCTCAACGAGAAAAGTATAAGAAGGAGGCTTGGAGTTCATTTAGAAATACATGCCGAGAGAACGAATTGATCTAGAATTCGAAATTTCTGGGGCTTGGAAGCTGAGAAATTCGAAATAAGTGATCATTCTGCGGCAGAGGGGCAAGGATAGTTCTGGAAAACTAGGCAGAGAGGCGGAAAGCCACTAGTGGAGGCAGCGTAGCACCTAGAGGGACTGACGTTCTGCCGAGTGTGGGACAACGCAGCCTTGACGTTGAACTAGGGAGAGCCAGCACAGAGGAGAAGTTGCCCTCATGCAGAAATCTGGAATTTTGTCGGCGAGTTTCCGAAATAGTCGAGGAAGGTTGATGCAGAAGCTCCAAGAGGCAGAAGAGACTGCGCAGAGTTGACACAAAGCCTGTAAGGTTGACCTTGCCAGCACAAAGATAGTCGAGGGTTTGCCAGTTCTGCAGTCGGATCAGTCGGAAATTGTTGGGTGATGTGAGGTAATCTCACTCAGTTTTCCGCCATTATCTTTCTCTTTGTAACTAGATTGTCGGGAGGGCATCCAGCATTATATTCAGAACTACTGCTTAATAATATAAAACCCTCCGAGTTGCTGCATCGGTTTTCCTGCATTGGGTTTTCCTAGGGACTATTTTGTCCAAAAATAACAGTGTCCTATGTATCTTGTTTTTTTCTCAATTTCTTGTTTCATGTAATCAAATTAAATTGGTGTAGGTTGCAGAAGTAATTTACTTCAGTATTTTTCAGAAAATAACTTGATAATGTATATTAAAATCAAGTAGGATAAGTAAATTCAGTTTTGTTGCAATAGGGGTTCCTTGAGTATAGGAATTTTTGCATGGTATCGGAGCATTGATTTTGAAACAGGAAGAGCAAATCCAGCCCTGAGTAGAGAGGCCAATAGCTGCATTTGGCAGCAATTCGAATCCCCTTGAAGGGATTGCATAGTCCCGTGCCGGGAAAACAGAGATTCAAAGGAAATCTCTCTTTGAGAGAGTCGACAGAGGTACGATTTCTGATTCATGAGCTTGCATAGGCAGAGGGAATGACGCAAAGCCTCAACGCAATGCTTGAAGGGCACAGTTTCTGCCAGGGCAGAAATCCGTCGAAAAAGAGCGAAGACACATAGAAGGGGAATTTTCTCCTCATATGACTTTTCTCTCCAAAACTTCGAATTTTTCACTTGTCATGCAGCAAACCAATGCTACGTAGTAACTAGAGGAGTCAATTCAACAGTTTGGGTGAGATGACATCACATGGGCTCAGAGATCAGGACAGGTTGGAAGGAGCTTCCCACTATGTTATATGGAAGACCAGAATCTTAGTTGTTCTAGAGGAGTACGATCTCGAAGCTTACGTCAAGAGTGTTGTGGTTGTTCCCGCGGACAATGATCAGAAGAAGTACAAGGTCAAGCAAGGAAAGGTGAAGAGGTTCATACTCGATGGAGTTCAATATCATGTGGTCTCACACTTGCAGGGCAAAGATACAATGCGAGAAATGTGGGAAGCTTTTCCTTCACTATATGAAGGTTCTTCCGAACAGCGAAAGATGTACTTAGAACAAAAGTTGCAGCATGCATTTTTGCAAAAGGGAGAAGGGGTTAACTCCTATCTTCAATGTCTTCAGGACACCAGAGACCAGCTTGCTGCAGTAGGGTCTACTCATTGTACCGCAATTCTAAGGACGGCCCTGAATGGAGTCTTAGATGAATGGCAAGTCTTTGTCCAAAGTATATTGGGGAGGGAAAGACTACCTTCATGGGTGGAGATGTGGGCAGCCCTTCAACAAGAAGAATTAAGGAGGGATCCGGTTAAGGTCAACCTCAATGGCAACAGTGGGAGTGGTGTTGAATTTTTTGTCTATCCATTAGAAAATTGATCTGTATTCTATTGGTTTATTTCTTCTACTTGTTTAAGTTTGAACAAGTTATTTAAAACATTTACATACCGAAATAAACATAATACAGTCACAACATCTGCAGATCCTTAGCTGAAAGAAAACAAACACACAAGTGACACCGTTATTTTTGGACAAATGTCCACGAAAAAACCAAATGCGGGAAAACCAGTGCAGCTAGTCTGAGGGTATATTATTATGCAGTATTTCCTTGAGTACAACTGGGTGCCTAACCAGCTCACCCGACAAAGAAAAATACACGGCAGCAATACCTCTCTATTCGGAAACAAGTATTCAGAAAACCTGTCCCACGAAACCCTCTCTGGTGACTCTGAAGTGCAGCGTTGGCTCTTTTGGCCTCTGCGTCAGCCTCCTACTACACTGCGTCAGTCCCAGGACCCTATGCGTTAGCCCTCCGAGGCACTGCGTAGCCTCTAGGACCCTCTGCGTCACTCCCTCCGCTTTCTACGTGGATGGCGTAGTCCCTCTGGGCTCTGCGTTGTCTCTCCTGGGCTCTGCGTGGCCTGCTCTAGTTGTTGTTCTCGCTCTCTGCTTCTACACTAGTCTCTTGGCACTGTATCTGCCTCTCTGCCCAGTACTCATTGCCCCTCGCTACTGATCACTGATTCACTTTTGCTTAGCAACCCCGCTCTAGCAAAATGAATGACTAATCACTCTGGTGTGTTTTCCAATTGACCCTCAAGCCTCTTCTTATACTTTCCTCGTTGGTCCTTCAACGACCGAGATTAAATCTCTAATCAACGGCTAAGATTAGATTTGGCTTGATCCATGACTTTTGGAACCTTCTAACCCAGTTTTATATTAATACCCATTGATATTTTATTTTTCCTAAGTTTAGACATAGGAACTGATCTGAAATGATCATAAGTTAAAACTGAAGTAGAATTGATTATGCCAACAGTGAAATGAATGTTAATTTAAAGTGTTGAAATCGTGAGAACTCCTTGAGAAGAATGACTTTACGACAGCTGATAAAGCATAAGTAAGATGCAAAACAGAGGTGAAAACAGCAAATACACAGCGATACCAGATAGCAAGATTGATTATGGAGTTCGTCCCTAATGGACTACGTCTCCAGGTCCGATTTCAAAATGGGCGACCGCTTTATTAGGATTGAAACGAAGAGGTCGATTACACAGCGATTTGACCGAACTGAATGTGCACGTAGGCACTTCTAGTCACTGTCATAAGATAGCTCTCTAAACCAGCTTTCCAACGCCTGTCACGGTTCCCAATTCCGACTCCGGATGCTCCTGTTACACTAAAAACAAAACAACCTATATCCCTTCAGAACCTGCACATGAAACTCAAAACCACCAATGTCCTCTTCAATGAACAAAACATCCTTTTAAAACCCTCCAAGTACATTCGAACTCCTCCTTCCCAGTTTAGGAATGAATTCGTTGATTTTAGGGTTTGATTGGTCTCAGTCTTACCATGTTTTGACACCTTAGGGTTAACATACATGGTGGTTGAATTAGTTTTAATGTCAAAATATAACAAAACCCAAAATTAGACCATATATTAAACATTACCGCTGGCGGTTAGATAAACAACGCGCAGGCTTTGACCATGCCCATGTGATCAAGGCGGTCTAACCATTGTCAGACACCTGGTGGCTTATCCGCCCGGAGGTTACGGTCTGCAGTTGTTCCGGCAGTTCTACATGTGACAGCTACGTTTAACAACCTCTGCTCAGTTTGGCCTATCCGCCACGATTAGCGACTCACGTCCACATTTCTGCGATTCCTTAACTTGCTATGTTAGCGGTAACCTCCACCGGCTGTTTAACTCTTAGTCACATGCCACATCCCGTCACGATAGCTGTTGCGGTTTAGAGATGGCCACGGTAACCATGACTGTGAGTTAAATTGTCCAACTGCTGTTCACATGCCTTCTCCGCCGCGGTCTCCATACCCGCGCGGTCAAGGCCCGCGGTTATGATTGTTATAAAGTTTTGCAATGTTTATAATGTATTACATAGGCCAAGAGGGGTATATAACATAGGTTTATGTATTAATACATGGATTTGAAAGGTTAGGTTCTAGGACTTAGGGTAATGGGTTTTAGACTTAGGTTTTGGATCTTAATTATGTTTTATCAGCTGTCGTAAAGTCTTTCTTCTCAAGCAGTTCTCACGGTTTCAGCACTTCAAATTAACATTCATTTCACTATTGGCATAATCAATTCTACTTCAGTTTTAACTTATGATCATTTCAGATCATATAATTTGGTATCAGAGCAGGTTGCGTTTGTAGAATTTGCCATTGAATGTTAACTAGGACAAAGTCACAACATGGAGAAGGAATCCTCGAGCAGATTGATCCAGAGATTGGAAAGCGAAGAGTTGTTCGTAAGTCGACTATGACAGGATCTGATGCAGGTAAAATGCCAGAAACTAAGATGAGTGATGAACAGTTTTAGCAAGCATTCTTGACTATGCAGCAGATGTTGGGAGAACTCTACAAAGATAAGAAGGCAAGAGATGCAGCTTCTTCTTTAAAGATATCGAAGAAGGACAAAGGTAAAGGCAAGGCTGATAAACCACCTTCACCTCCATCATCTCCATCATCATCTTCCCTTTCTTCTTTTTCCAATGCAGAATCTAAAACATAAAAGAAACCTAAGAAAACATCTCTTTTAAAACTTAATGTAAAATTTGAGTTACCTATTTATGATGGCGAAATGAATCCTAAAAAGCTAGATAACTAGATAAAGAAGTTAGAAGTGTATTGTTGTATTCAGAACATTTCTAAAGATAAAACAAAAATTCAATTAGCTACACCTAGAATGGGAGGAATAGCTTTAATATGGTGGGAAAGTAAAACTCAAATAGATGTAAAGCGAAAAGGAAAAGTCCTCTCTTCATGGTCTAAGTTTTTAAACGCTCTTAGGAAACAATTCTATCCTTTAGGATACATGCAGCAAGTTATTATTGATTGAGAGCGTTTGAGGCAAGGTAGAGGGCAAAGTGTTCAGGAGTTTACTCAGGAGTTCAGAAAGAAAGCATTAGCGCTTGGTATTTCATTGGATACATGTGAAACTTTGTTAAAATACATCGGCAGTTTACATTCATATTTGCAACATACATTATTGATGTTTAATCCTGATGATTTTGATGAAGGGTGTGTTCAAGCCATACATATTAAATCAGGTGACAAACCATTCAAGTTTTCACTTCAATCATCCAAAGAGTTGGAAATCAAAGATTCCAATGACAGTAAGGGGAAGAACAATTCGAAGATAAGAAATCAGCGATAGCTCAGAAGGAAATACCTACTTGTTCTCATTGCCAGAGAATCGGTCATGATGAATCTAAGTGTTGGAAACTTCATCCAAAACTTAAGCCTAAAAATTTCCTTAAGGAAAAGGATGAAAAGAAGGAAATTGCAACAATCCAGCAAGATCTAGGTTCAGATTCAGGTGATGAAAGGAATATAACTGCCATGGTTACGACAGGGAAAACTTTGACACTGGTTCAAGTTCGAATACTATTGCATCTTCATCAAACATAAATCCTTCAAATGAGGATAAAAGAATTGAATTATTTAACATAAAGTTAACTTCTAAGCACACAAAGATAGATACCATGTTTGACAGTGGATCACAGGCAAATTCAATATCTGAATATTTAGTTAAGAATTTTGGTTTGGAGACACGAAATCATCCAAGACTTTACCCATTAGGATGGCTAAATAAATCATCTCAAATAAAAGACACAAAACAGTGTCGATTAAGATTTTCCATTACAGCTAATTACATTGATGAAGTGGAATTAGATGTGATTCCAGTAAACATATGTGGAGTTGTCTTAAGAAGTCCTTATCTTTATGATCGTTACGTAGTATTTTACAGAAGAGAGCATAAATATCACCTTAAGAAAGATGGGGTTGAATTCATTGTCAGGGCACATCAAAACAAAAATCACTTGAATATTATTGCTAATTAGATGAAGCGATTAATAAGTTCAAATAAATGATTTGTAATCATGTGTGTAAAGGAACAACATAAGAATCGACAAGATGTTTGTTCAAGTTATGAGTCTCAGCTTAAAGATAGTTTGATCAAAAAGGTAGAAACTTTTCCAGTTCTATTTAAAGAAACCAAACATCTTACTCATAAGCAGGGAATACAACATGGATTCCCATTGATGCCTAAAGCTCCTCTTCCTAGTGTCAGAATGAATCAATTCAGTCCAAGTTTGGAAATTATTAGTTACAGGGATGCAGGTCAGTATTAGGGAAAGTCATTGTTACATTTCTTTTGTATTGAGTCACCGTTTCATGTTTCAAACAGTTTGGAAGCCTCTTTTCAAGTGGAGAGGAAGCCTATTTGTTTTCACATCAAAGCCTTTTCTAAAGCAGTGTCAAAGCATTTAAGGGAAACTTATACATCAAGGGAAAGTGCTAATCAATGGAAACATCATTTAATAAATGAAGAAACAGTGATTCAAACAAATCAACAGTTAATTCAATACTTTCAAAATCAAACTAAGTTGCAGCAGTTTCCAAATTACAATTTAATGGGTTTATTGCAGCAAGTTCACTTAGTAATCAGGAATCAGGAAAGTATATTAAGTCAAGTAGTTGGTTTGATGTCAAGAATATCTTTGATTGTCTCTGTCATTCCGCAATATAGATTGTTAATACATGTCAGAAGTATTGTACAATATCTTGTAGACACTGTTTTCAAAGATGATAATGAATCACTAACTCATGGTATTTCGTGGAAAGAAATCAATTGCCATGTTCGTAACAGGTTGTGTGACCATCGTCGAGAGTTGTACATACTGCAGATGGATGGAACAGGTCACCGATTCAAAGTGTGCCATGGTCAGCATCATCAGGATCATCACTTTTAGGTGGTTGATCGAATGTATTGGTACATCTTCCAGGCAAGTTGGAGAGTGAGGGAGCTCTACCCTCATTTACTATCTGTCTAGTCAAAATTTTGTGGTCCAAAAGCTTTCAAGTGGAGAGTATTGATCCAAAAGGATCTCATCAGATCAGTTACACAGTTTCAGTTTCATCATCAGCATTCAGTTATGTGTCATCAACTTCGACAATGATGTCGATGGTTTTCATGGTGTTCAGTTGATATGGTTTTTTACCTGGTTGTTGACATGAGGTTGTCGTCAATTCCGCCAGGATATGGTTGTCGACGTGGGTTGATCATTTGCCTTGCAGAATTTGGGTGTCGACAAAGGTGTGTCATCGTGTGGGGTGTGAATGTCACTTTGTGACAATTTGATGTAAATGGTCACGTTAGAACAAAACAATGAATGACAAATCCTAACCTAAAGACCTAAACCCCTAATACATTAATCCTAAAGTCTAACCTAAAACATTAAGCCATTACCCTAAGTCCTAAACCCTATCAAACCATATTTCAATATAAACAATGTATTAAAAAACATTAAACCCTAATCCTATACCTATCGGGCGTGTTACACATTATAATACATTGCAAAACCCATATGACAGTCCCTAACCGCGGGGATAGACCACGTCGGAACTGTGACATATGAGCGGTTGTGAATAAACCGTTGGGGTCGGGGCTTGTAAACATTAGAGGCTAACTGCAACGGAGAAGTCACACAACCGTAACATGTAAGCAGAGGGGAAAAACCGTATGGTTTTCAAACAGCAGGCTGACCGCGCAGGGAATGGTATCATACCATGTGAACAGTTCATAACCGGAACCACCAGAGTTCACCGCAGACTGCAGCAACTAAATCGCGCAGGAATGAAACCGTCGGGCGGAGAATGTGCCATGTGAGCAGCATTGTTACCGCAACCGTCAGGCTTAACCTGCAAGGTGGCGGCTTGTGACAAGACCACAACCGAACCACCTGTTCACATGCGGGCGGTCGACCAACACTACGCCGTTAGCAAACCGCCAACGGTTTTCTGCTAACATATGGTCGAATTTGGGTTTTTTTCAATTAAGTTTTGGATATTTAATACACCTAAGGTGCCTAATGTCACAATGTGACATAAATTCTTCAACTAAAACCCTAATTTAACCCTAGAAGTCAACGCATGCATTCTAAAGTTGGGCAGCAAAGGTTAGAATGAATCTGCACAGATTTACAAAGTTGTTTTGCTCATTGAAGAAGAGAGAGAGTGGTTTTGAAGTTTTGTGTGCAAATTCTGGAGGTTAGAGGATCTAGAACTCCATTAAAAATATTAATTATTTCAATATCTCCCAAACCAGGTACAATCTGTCCAAACCATTTCTACGTCTTGGAGATCTCATCTGCTTTAGCCTCTCCACCAATTTTCATGGCTAGAGCACATCCGATGCTACCACAAATCAACATTCCCTCTTAGCGAGGACTGTGCTCTAGTAATACGCCTCACTAAGCATCACTCTAATTATCTGGCACCGGTACATATGTTGATGCTAGGCCTCCCCGCCCAGCATCCTCTGCACTGTTACATCCTGTATTATTGCCCATGTCCCTGCCACTGCCACTGCTGCATTCGTATGGCAGCTCCCTTTGCATACATGCTTCTGCTCGTCCATGCTCCCAACACTGCATCTGCACTACATCCCCCTCTCATCATGCTACATCGTGCTACTGCACTACAACTCAGCTACTGAGAAGTAAGTAACTGATCCACCCAACTTCTAACATCCCTATCAGACTAGAAACACTCCCGATGTTGAAGCTCTCTTTGTCGCTAACAAGTGCTCCCTCTACTAACCTTTGTGCTGCTACAACAACTCCCTGCATCTCACACCGTTGCAAACCTCTTTGTGCCATCCTACAACATTGCAACACTCTCGTGCCTCCCGCACTGTTGCATCCTGCTAGCCTTGCACTGTCCGGGGACTCCTGCACTGTAGCACTCTCTATTGCTTCATTTGCATCCGTCTCTACCTACATCCGCCAGTCCTGCTACTCCTCTTCGAGGCTCCCATAGCAAGGTATAATCCAAGAGGTTGGTTACCTCAAGGATCCTGCCCCTCATCGCATTTAGTCTACTGACTACAGCTCGATGTCTCCCCACTTCTTCTCTAGTGGCACATGAACACTCATGGCACAATCGTCATCCTCCTCGACTTCTTTCTCCACCTTCGCTGGCGCTGCCTTAGAGTCAGAAGCCTCTCCCTTACTCTTCTTCCTCGAACACTGATTCACATAGTGACCCAGTTCCCCACAATGGAAGCACTTGACCTTGGAGAGGTCCTTCTTCTTCCTCTTCTCCTGCTTTCCTGCAAATGCCAGAGCCACATCCTCTTCCTCTTCCTTCTTGATCCTGACCCCTTTGCTGCTACTTCCCGTCTTGGTCTGCCCTCTGATCTCTTCTTGACGAAGAGCCGCCCACAATTCTTCCCAATCTGGAAGACTAGCCCTGCCCAGTATGCTCTGGACAAATGTCTCCCACTCCTCGGAGACTGTGTTAAGTGCAGTCCTCACCATCAACTCCTAACCCGGCATGGCCCCTATGGAAGTTAGTTGGTCACAGATCTCCTTCAACTGACTGAGAAATACATCTATTTGCTTTCCCTTCTGAATCTGGTATGACCTTAGTGGATTCTCCAGGAGCTTCTTCCTCTGCATGGAAGTATGTTGGTACAATGTCTTCAAGGTGTCCAACATCTCCTTTGTCGTTTCCTTCTCGGCAATATGTTGGACCACATGATCCTTAACCCTATCAAGGATGATACACTTAGACTTGGCCATTGCCTCCTCTTACTTTCACTAGCTACCGAGTCAATTGGGATAGCCATTACTCTCAAAGCGAAGCCCTTGATGCGATGTCTATCTAGAATGGACAGGATCCTGGCCTTCCAGACCACAATGTTGGACGCTCCGTCCAGCCTATCTTGATCCCTCAGCCCATTCACAACCATCTCTCTGCTCTTCTCTGTCGACTCCTCCGAGTCTCTCTACTTCCCGCTTGGAAGTTCTCGATTCGACTCCTGCTGAGTCTCTCTACTTCCCGTCTGGAAGTTCTCAGTTCGACTCCTCTGAGTCTCTCTACTTCCCGTCTGGAAGTTCTCTTCTTGACTCCCTCTGAGTCCCGATCTCCCTCCTGGAAATCCTTCTAGCAACCGATAAGTTGCCCCTCTCCAATCGTCTATGCAACTGCAACACTGATCCAGATTCCTTAGCTAGAAATCTGCCTCGGCAGCAACTCCCTTTACCTTGGTTTTTTCCTATTAGGTATTGTTCTGACCACAGTACCCCACCAACTTCACTCTCGCAAACTACCCACAGCTTCCTTTGCCTCAGCAACTGAAGGATTGAGACTCTTGGCTCTGCGCAATCTCGGCACTGGCAAAATAGCTCCCTCCGCCAACTACGTCAGCCCTCCTGGCCTATGTGTGGCTCTGCGTGAGCATGTTTCTGCCCTCCTTAACCTCTGCGCTGGCCTCTCTTAGGCCTAGACCGATGACGCAGTCCCTCTGCATTAACCCTTCCTCTGTCACTTCTGCAAGGATCAGCTTCTATCACTCAGGACAGTTGATTCTGCTGCAAATGCTCTGCTTAGCTGATGCCTTCAGCTCTCATGTGATCTGGAACCACGCTCTGATACCATGTTGATTTTTCTAAGTCTATCCGTTAGAAAATTAATCTGTATTTTGCTGGTTTATTTCTTCTACTTGTTTAAATTTGAACAAGTTATTTAAAACATTTAAATACCGAAATAAACACAATAAAGTCACAACATCTACAGATCATTAGCTGAAAGAAGACAAACACACAAGTGACATCGTTATTTTTGGACAAATGTCCTTGTAAAAACCCAATGCGGGAAAACCGATGTAGCGATTACGAGGGTATATTATTATGCAGTATTTCCTTGAGTACAACTGGGTGCCTAACCGGCTCACCCAACAGAGAACAATACACAGCAACAATACCTCTCTATTCGGAAACAGGTATTCAAAACCCTGTCCCACGAAACCCTCTTCGGCGACTCTGAAGCGCAGCGCTGGCCCTTCTGGCCTCTGCGTCAGCCTCCTGCTACACTGCATCAGCCCCAGGACCCTTTGCGTCAGCTCTTTGAGGCATTGCGCAGCCTCTGGGACCCTTTGCATCACTCCCTCTGCCTTCTGCATGGATGACGCAGTCCCTCTGGGCTCTACGTTGTCTCTCCTGGGCTCTGCGTGGCCTGCTCTCGCTGTTGTTCTCGCTCTCTGCTTTTGCACTGGTCTCTTGGCACTGTCTCTGCCTCTCTACCTAGTACTCACTGCCCCTCGCTGTTGATCACTGATTCACTTTTGCTTAGCAACCCCGCTCTAGCAAAATGAATGACTGATCACTCTGGTGTGTTCTCCAACTGACCCTCAAGCCTCTTCTTACGCTTTTCTCGTTGGTCATTCAATCAACTGCTAAGATTAGACTTGGCTTGATCCATGACTTTTGGAACCTTCTAACCCAATTTTATATTAATACCCATTAATATTTTATTTTTCCTATGTTTAGACTTAGGAACTCCATTAAAAATATTAATTATTTTAATATCTCCCAAACCAGGTACAATTTGTCCAAACCATTTCTGGGTCTTGGAGATCTCATGTGCTTTAGCCTCTCCACCAATTTTCATGGCTAGAGCACATCCGATGCTACCACAAATCAACAAGTGGCACGATAACCAAGGAGGAGGAGGAGAACGCAGCTCTAGCATCAAAGGGACAGTAGAAGCAGAAGCGAAAGAAGGACATTTCGAAAGTGAAATGTTTCAGATGTGGCGAGTTGAGCCACTTTGCATCCCAATGTCCTTTGAAGCAAAAGGATAAGGATGAGAAACGTGATCCTAAGGTTGCTCTAGCAAAAATTGACGAAGATAAGTTTGTCATGAGTGCCCACACATCTCCAGGAGGGAAATGGGGCGATATAGAACTGTAGTCGAGAGGACTACATGCGGGCAAGATCCTTGAGGAACCCACCTCTTGGATCAATTCCTTGCTACAAGAGCCTAAGATTCAGCAGTAGCAAGATGGACTTAGTGTCAGATGATGCAGTGGGTTGGTTGGAAAGACAGATGCAGTAGCCTGAGACTAGAGCCAGATCAGCACAGAGCAAGGTTGGCAGCAATGCAAATGGCACAAGTGCAGAAGTCAGCAGCAGCGCAGAAGATTCAGAGCGTCAAACACTAGTAGCAGTCAGATTCCAACATTCACATGGTATTATGTTGAACACAGTTAGTTTATAAATTTGGTATGCTTTTCCATCGCTGAGCAGTAGCAATTGGAAAATGACACAGTGCAGAGCTAGCAGTGGCAGAGTTAGCAGCAAATGCAAAGGGAGTTGTAGTACAGATGCAGCAGTGGCAGTGGCAATGTCATGAGCAGTAGTACAGTAGAAGCAACAACACAGTGTTGGTGGCAGCAACAGTGCAAAAAGGAGACTCTTCAGAGACAAAGCAACATGCAATTGGACATTGTTGCTAGAGCACAGTCCTCACTAAGAGGGAGAGTTAGTTTTTGGTAGCATCAAATGTGCTCTAGCCATGAAAAATGGTGGAGAGGCTAAGGCACATGAGTTCTCAAGAACCCAGAAATTGTTTGGTGAAATTTCACCTAGATTGTATTTTATTAAAATAATAATATTTTCAATGGGGTTCCTAAGTCTAAACTTTGGAAAATTAAAGTACTAATGGGTATTAATCAAAATATGGGTGAGAATGTTCTAGAAAGCGGATCAAGTCAATTTATTAATCTTAGTTGTTGATTAGAGACTTAATCTTGGTCGTTGAAATCTCAACGAGAAAAATATAAGAAGGAGGCTTGGGGTTCATTAGAAATACAGACCGAGAGAACGAATTGATCTAAAGTTCTAAATTTTTGGGTCTTGGAAGCTGAGAAATTCGAACTACGTGATCATTCTGCGACAGAGGGGCAGGGATAGTTCAAGAACACTAGGCAGAGAGGAGGAGAGCCACCAGTGGAGGCATCGCAGCACCTAGAGGGACTAACGTTGGGCTAGTCTGGACCCATGCAGGCTTGACGCTGATACAAGGAGAGCCAACACAGAAGAGAAACCGCCCTCACGCAGAAATCCAAAATTTTTTCGGGGAGCTGTCAAAACAGTCGGGGAAGGTTAACGCAAAAGCTCCAGGAGGCAAAAGAAACTGTGCAGAGCTAACGAAGAGCTTGTAGCACTGACAGAGGGCCTACACAGGTCCAATGCACAAATAATTGAGGGTTTGCAAGTTCTACTTCTAGATCAGCCAGAAACTGCAGAGTGAAGTGAGGTAATCTCACTCTGTTTTCGGCCATTATATTTTTCTCTGTAACTAGATTGTCGGGAGGGCATCCAACATTGTATTCAGAACTACTGCTTAATAGTATAAAACCCTCAAAGTTGCTGCACCGGTTTTCCCGCATTGAGTTTTTCCGGGGACTATTTTGTCCAAAAAGAATGGTGTCCTATGTATCTTGTTCTTTACTTAGTTTCTTGTTTCATGTAATCAAATTAAACGTGTGTAGGTTGCAAAAGTAATATACTTCAGTATTTTTCAGAAAATAAATTGATGATATATATTAAAATCAAGTAGGAGAAATAAATTTAGTTTTGCTGCAGTAGGGTTTCCTTGAGTATAGGAATTTTCACAATTGGGACTTGGAGGAGGCCTATTGGAGTCCATATGTGCCATAATGTATAGTTGAACTCCCAAAAGAAGTGGACAAATCTGTCGGCTACTTTTAGGCAAATCTGTCGGCTGCTTCCAGGCAAATTGGACATGGCACATCTGAGAAACAACCGACAAATTTGCCCGAAAGCAGGGAAATGCTCAATATGCACTATATTGAACACATCTGATGCCATGGGGCATCTTTGTATTGTATTTCTAACCTTATGCCCTGTTATTTCAGTATTTCATTTTGCAGTTAGATTTGTGTTTTTCAAGTTATTAGACTACTTAATAAATGAAGAGCTTATATGTTTCATGTGCTTAACGTTACATGATGATTTTTGGATGGACATTACTTATGTTTTGTTATGTGTTGCATGGATGCAGATTCTGGATTTTCACATTCCTATAGTGCAACAATGTGTCCCCAAGTAGAGCCAAATGTTGACCACTATGTGTCAACGACCCATAGCGGTACACCCCCTTTTTCGCAAAAGGGATAGCGCCTGATCTATGTGTCTGTGTCATCCAATTATTATCATCAGCCTGATTATCATGTTATCATGTAAACCCATTCTCCATATATGTGATGTAAATAATCTCAGCAAATCTGTGTCATGTATGTAATTGCCTAGGTAAACCTATTTTTCTGGTAACAATTTACATTCCAGGAGGTTTTTTGTCTCACCGATCCATTCTCTGATGGTCGGCAGAGTTTTCCTTCAGCCTTACCCCAAAGCCGAAATGAATTTTGTCACCAGGATCTTAAGCGAGTCCTAGTGTTATAGATCGAGTCTGTGTAAAAGTGATTCAGGAATAATCCTAACTATTTGTTTAGGTTATTTTATTACAAGTTGCTTAGTCTGCTAGATTATATTTGTGTCGCAGAAATGGGTGGTCTGTGAGGGTCTTTTTCAAATGAGTTTTCCCCCTTGAGATATAAAAAATGTAAAAAATCATGAGGTAAAGTGTCTTGAGGGTTAGAAAAATAATTTATCCCCTCATAGGTCCTAGGTCCTAAGTAAATTTAAATTTTCCAGAGGCAAAATTCGTGGGTCCTTTAAAAAATTAAATCTTAATAGGTCCAGGGACTAAGGTTAATTGATTATTTTGCTAAATTTTATGCCTTGGGTCCCTGGGATTAAGTCAAAGTCAAAATTTTGACGAAATTAATGCAAAATTTTAATTTTTGAATTTATTAAAATGCATTTAATTGAAAATTTCGAAATTTCCTCAATATTTAAAATTTCGACATATGAGATTAAAAGAAATTTTGATCCTCATCAATGGTCGAGATCACTTTGACAAGGATCACTCGAACTCGCCGTTGGAGGATTTATCTTTAAATAGGAGGTCATTTGTCAATGAGTATCATCCGATCTTTTGATTGTGTGCTAAGCGAAAAGCTCTCTCTTGTAATCTTTTTATGAGCAACAAAGAAAGACTTTGGAGTTAAATTTCTGTTGGTGTTACTCTTCATGGAAATGTTGTAAGATGTATTATTTTCGTGTGTAATTTCTTTTTTGCCATTAATAATAGCTTCTGAAGAGCGATTTGAGTACAGGTATCTTGCTCAATCTCTGGGTTTTGAATGATAATTAAAGTTTTGAATATAATAGCAGGTATCTCTATTAGATCTAAATTTTATTATAGTTTTCTCACTCTATGTTGACGGCTGAATTGAGTTTTGCAAGAAATCCTTGATTATTAGATCATCGGGCATTTGAGGAAGTTCTCGGCTGAACCAGCCAACTCCCGATCTGTGTTTTCTGAAGAGCCCAGTTTAAATTTGATCACAGGCTTATCATAAGATATTTTTATGGGTGGTGCATGAAGGGTTTCAAGCTTAGTACCTCCTCTAAAATTCAAAAAAAAATAATTTTTATGTGCTAAATCATCATATCTGGCTGTTGGGAGCCGCAAATCATCAGATATGGGAGCAGAGTCGGACTCACACTCCCTAGATCTGATAGATCTGCTATTTATGTGCACAGATCTGTAATTTTTTTAGTTAGTTTTCTGATTTTGGTTTTTCAAGGTGTAGTGTTTTTTGGGTCATTGTGTATATCGTTTGGGTGTTTCTAGTTATATTGCAACTCCAAATCTGAAGCTGAAGGTTGTGCAGAATCCAGATCTAGGCCCTAGAGGGTAAGATCTAGATCTCTGGAGGTCCATCAGCATCATTTTTAGCAAGGTTTCCGTCTAGAGATTTTGCAATCCAAGAGTTTTAATTTTTTAAAATCTGGAATTTTTAAGGGTTTCAAAGATATCTGAAGCAGAGTGATTAAAATTTTTCTGGAAAATATCTAAAGGTTCTAGTGGAAGCTCTGTAGATTGGATGCCTGGTTTTTTTTTGAGCAAGAAAATTTCGATTTTCTGTTCATTGTCGTTTTTCTGAGAAGCTTCAATCCTTTTGTATGGTCTAGGTTTGGGTTTTAAGTTTTTAGGGGATCTGGAAAATTTTTGGGTTACTTCCCGCTGCTCCAAATTCTTTCAACGTAGCCATCCCTACGGCTCTCCCATCAAACCCTCTCCCTCGCAGTCCTCCATCTCATTGCTCCGTCCAGCTCCTCATCTCCTTCGCTGCATCACCTACAAAAACGCATGCAAGTCCAAGTCCATCTTCTCCCACTACAGCTCCTTAGCCTACCGCTGCCCATTCGCTGATCAACTCACAGCCTTCTCCATCTATATGCTGCCAGCGTATTCCTCAAGAACCTCATGCAACTTTCTCTGCTTGTTTCTTCCCTCCAGTGGCTCCCTCCTCGCTGGTTCATCTCACCCTTAGCTGCCCATCGTGCTCCCTACACAGCTCCTCCTCGTTGCCTTCAATATCTCCCACACATGTGCTAAACCCTCCTTCGAACCCTTTTCCGTCGCCTTCCCTTTCCGCAGCCCCAGCTCTCCACACTGCCTTATTTCCCTTCGCCGTCGTCATCCAGCTCCACGCAGTCACATTCTGCTCCATCCTTCAACTTGCCATTTCTCCATCCTCTCCACCGTCGGGCTCACCTGCACACTCAAAACATTCGATTTTATTTTTTAACTTTATGTGTGCATTTAGGTTAGTTCGGTTAGTTTGATTTGTTACGTATGCACTAGGGTTAGTTTAACATATTTTGGAATTCGATTTGGTTTTGATTTTTATTCTTAAATTTATTTTTTCTTTTTTCATTTTTTTCTAAATTTTTTTTATTTTCATTAAAAAAACAAACATAAGAAATTTAAAACATTTAGAAAATCATAAAAAATCAAAAAAAAATTAAAATCCTAAACATTAAATAATTTTCTAAAAATCCTAAACATTAAAAAATTTTAACTCTAAAAAATATAAAATTTCAAAAGTCTAAAAACATCTAAAGTATTTAAAATCCAAAAACATTTAAAAAATATAAAATTAAAAAACTTCAAATCATAAATCTAAATTTGGTGACTAACGATTTAAAATCAAATTCAGGGTTTTTTTCGCTTAAACTCTAGAATTTTTAATTTTGATTTTTTAACCCTTCGATTAAATTAAATTCTTAATGAATAATTAAAAAATTTTAACCTAAAGTTCCTTAGTGTCATTTGGTCATTAAATGCAATTTTTATGATTTTCCTATGGTCAAGGTGCGATAAACATTTTTAATCACATTTGGCTATTGAAGAAAATTTATTAAATCTAGATTTGGGCAGTCAGCGAAAATAATTTTAAATCTAGAATTTCTTGCATATGGATTATTTATGATTGTCGCTTTTCATCGTTTTGGATAACTTCTTAATTCAAATATCGAAAGCACTGGTCTATAATTTTTTCTATCTTGTGGTCGTGTCTTGTTTACATTGGCGTTTAATCTATCAATCTGATTTAATCGTTTAGATTCATCAAGTTGTCCATCATTAAAATCTCCTAGAGTCTGTTTTTCATAGGCTATCTTCATCCATTTACCTAGGGACTACCCCCCTTGACTTGCCTAGGAAAAAGTCTAAACGGAGTAAGGATCAAGAGTGACAGCCCTTACTCTGAGCATTGTCGCCCTGCCTAGACTCTTTGTGCGACAACAAATCTATTGTATAAATATTAAAGAAAAAAGGGCCTCTCTAATATTGTTTAATAAACAACATTTCTTTGTATTTCGGCCTCTCTTTCTCCTGAACGTGTACTGTGAGTATTGGAACACTCGAATAGACAAAGGAAGCCATGGATCGGGAATTCGAAGTGTCAAGCGAGCATAGATGGTCGAGCGAGCGCAGAGGAAGCTAAAGCAACTAGAGGGGGGAAGCCAAAAGGTCAAGCGAGCGTTGAGGAAGCCGAAGCTCAAGCGAGCGAAAGGGAAGCCAAAGGTCAGGCGTATCAAGATAAGAAAACAGAGAATTGTCTTTATGCAGTGGTTGTTGGCAAACTAGAAGAAATAAGGAAGCCAACAGTCCAGTGGGATAGAAAGAGGCTGAAGGTCCAGCAGGACAGGAGGCAGTCAAAGGACGAGCAACTCTGTTGATCGTGTTACCCTGTGAAAGACTCAGACCTGTGATGAATTAATCAGGTACAAAATGCATACTGAAGAACAATTCTATGATATAATAAATAAAGTTTCATTTGATATCGCTTGAAGGGAACAGTAGCCAACACCAGTATTGAAGCATATGTGAATGTATTTCTGGGAAGTAAGAGATTGCAATAGCAAGAACAGTGCGCAGTATTCACGCTGGAAGCATTCACCATGACAGTGAGAACAGGGGCTTGAAACAGAGAGTTGGTTCTTGTGCAGAGCTTAGTGCAGCTAATAGTAGACTCACTAAAGTTGTGTGGAGACATTATCGAAGATCATGATGGCTATTTGATATCATCATGAGATAAATTTTGCAGACTCAGTGTGGACAGTATGAAGAGTTGTAAAGACTTCTTCATATGAAGACTGGTTGCCATTGACGCTGTAGCATGGAGACTACAGTGAAGCTGTAAACAGATAGAATTTAGTAAAGAAGAGTTTTGGGAACAAAGAATCACTATCAAACATGCCTTGACAAGATTGGGTCGGAGCCCTTGGGGTTGGAGCCTCAGAATTGGAAGGATTGGTGTCCTTGGGGTTGGTGCCTCAGAAGTTGGAAGGATTGGTGTCCTTGGAGTTGGTGCTCCTATATCCAAGGTTGGTGCCTTGACAGCAGAGGGTTGGAGCCCTTGAGGTTGGTGCCTCAGAACTGGAAGGATTGGTGTCCTGGGAGTTGGTGCTCCTAAGTCCAAGGTTGGTGCCTTGACAAAACACAGTTGGTGCTTTAGAGGTTGGAGCCTCACAAAAGTCCAAGTTGGTGCTTGGCAACAAATTGGAACCATATATATATTGTATCTATTTTATTGCAAAGATTATATTAATAAAAGCATTTATTCTTGTTGTTCATCTTGTGTTCTGAATATAAATATTTTAACTGGTAAAATAACAATTGAAAAGGAATATTGATTCAACCCCCCTCTCAATATTTCCAACACCAGAAGGGCCCACATAGAGCTTGACGCCAAGCCAAAAGGGCTCACACAGAGGCAACTCAGTCACCCACGCAGAGGTCTGAGTTTTGCAAAGGAGCTAACATTTCTAAGACGGGAGGCTAGAAACTGCTCCATAAGGAAAAACATTTCCCAATTGAGCTAACACAGAGCCTTAGAGAGCTCCACGTAGGCCCACGTAGTTACTGCGCAAGGGCAGCATAGTTGTAGCCAAGGACAGTTGATTCAGCTACGGGAACAGCCGGAATTTGCCGAGTAGTCTGAGGTAATCTCACAATTCTTCTCTGTCAGTTGTATTTCTCTGTAATTGAATTGTCAGGAGGGCATCCAGAGTTGTATTCAGAAATAACAACGTCATTTGTGTTGTATTTTCTTTCTTGCTTAGTCTTGTTCAAGAATCTGGGGCATATGTAGTTAATGAGATTCTTCTTACATGATAACTATTTGTGAGGCATTTTGTCTTTAGATTATTAGTACAATCTTTTGCTTATTATCATTAGTGTGTGTATTTCTTACTTCAACAAATAGCTATCAAAGCAAAGAGACAAGAGCACAAGCTATGGCATTCTGCCAGGGCCAAAACCTCTCCCTCTTGGAGAGGAAAACTCGCACCAAATTCTTCTTATAGAGATTCCTATTGACGAACACCAAGACCATGACCCTTCACCTATTCAGCTACTCCAAGACCAAGACACCAATCTTCCTCTTTGACACTATTGAGGTCATCATCATTCCTGTAATATTGAAGCTATCTATACTATGCCATTGAGATCTTCATTACTGTTGTCACATTGTTGTTCCTTCAATGAAATCGTCATCTAGATCATGGTTGTTGCTTCATTACTGAGATCTTCACCTTATCTTCTTCAGAATCATGATCATCATCGTTGTCACTATGTCGAGATAATGACTGACTGCATCTGCAAGTATGTTGAGAATATATTTCACAATGACTGCGTTTGTATGCTAAGAATATATCTGCATTTGTATGCCGAGAATATATGACTGCATTTTGTATGCTGAGAATATATCTCATAGTACCTTTTCATCCATGAGTATGTCAAGAACATATCTCGAAATGACTGCATTGAATATTACAATCATGAAGAGACTGAGACAGTGATTGCATTAAGACAGGAATACCGAGATAGTGTTGGCATGGAGACAATAGTGTCGAGACAATATCAAGACAGAGTATTTCCTTCTTTACCTAGACAGAGTGCTGAGATCATAGTGAGATCATCTTCATGTCAAGAGTATATGCTATGATAATACCCATCGAATATCATTGAGCTCTTCTTCAATCGAAACCCTGTAACCTTGTCCTCATGCGAGGTACCTGTACCTACTGCACCATCCAAAGTTTCAGAAATGTATCGGAAGATCCAAGTTTTGTGTCCACAAGATATTAGAGAAATCCGAGTTGCGTTGAGATTACAGTGGTTGCGTTTAGTTTGTCATCCACGATTACGGTGACTACGTTTTGTGTTGAGACTGTGATCATAGAAATGTTGAGATAGTGCTTCCTCCTTTCACCGAGACAGAGTATCCATCGAATGTTGAGATGCTATACTTCGTTGTACTCACCGTGACTTATAGAGGAGTTCAAGTTCTCTTCTTCTCAATGTTGATCTTTAGTCATATATATATAGTGATCATGACTTCCATATCAAGCCGACATTACAGTAAATTGTTTCGACATCTGTAAATGCGTTGAGGCCGACATCACTGTCTTTCTCATTGTTTAGCTGGCAGATTTCTTCTTTGGAGGATGGTGCTTGGCTTGGAGGGCTATTTGACACTAAGTTGACCCATGTGCATTACATAAATACTAGAGAAGAGCTCTTTAACATGATTTTGACTCTTTGACTTTCCTAGACCTATGGAATGAGCAAGAAACTCATTCATATAATTTACAAAAATAATATTTCTTTTCTTGACAAGTATAAAGATCAAAATTACATTGTCAAGTATCGAACCTAGTTACACTTTTCTTCAACAAGTCTCTTGTTTCCGCATAATATTTAATTAAGTGAAGGTTGCGGTGTATGTATTACGATATTTGTCATAGGAAACAGCAAGTAATTTGTTTAAAGGAATTTAACAAATAGGAGTAATATCATCAATTGTTGCAGTAGGGATTTCTGGTTGTGGAATTTTCACATGGTATCAGAGCAGTGTAGGTGAAACAAGAAGAACAGAGCCGGTAGATCCAGCACTAAGAAGAAGAGAGAGTTCGAAAAAGCTGCAAAAGGCAGCAATTCAAAACCCCAGAGGGTTTGCGTAGTTCTAGCCAAAGGGCTGAAATTTCAAGGCAGTCTCTCTTCGAGTGAGTCGATGGAGAGGACTCCCAGTTCAAATTTTTTGTCGGGGCAGAGGGAGCAGCGCTGAAGCCTCAGTGTGAGGAGAGCTGGTGGGATACAGATTTTTCTGCAGGTAGTCTGTTGGGCAGAAGATCGTCAGAAGAAAGAGGAGAAGCACAACTGAGGGAATTTCTTCCTCAAAAAATTCCTAGCCAAGGAATTCGAATTCTCTAGAGCTGAGTTGCGGCAAGGGGCAGCAGTTTTTACTAGCTCCAGCAGGGAGTGCGTAAGCTAGCCCAGCAACACAGAGGAGAGAGGAGGTCATTCGACTTTCTATTTTTGGCAGAAATGGCAACCAATGGCTTGAGGGATCAGGATAGGTTGGACGAAGCATCCAACTATGTCATCTGGAAGGCAAGGATGTCATTCCTTCTAGATGAGCATGCCCTCAAGACATACGTCGACATGGTGGTTGTCCCTCCAAATCCAAATCCACTGCAGAAATACCAAGCTGAGATGGCAAAGTCCAAGAGGATTCCTGGATGAAGTCAAGGATCACGTGGTGTGTCATGTTGCTAGCAGAGGGACTGCCAAGGAGATGTGGGATGCCTTGGCCACGTTATATCAGGGATCTTCCAAGCAACGGAAGATGTACTTGGAGCAGAAGCTGAGATCTACTCAAATGCAGAAGGGAGAGCATGTGGATCCATTCCTCACGAAGTTGAAGGAAACCCGTGATGAGTTGTCTACTGCAGGGCATACACCTCAAGATTCAGAGTTGGTTAGACTAGCCCTCAATTTTGTCTCAGATGAGTGGCAAGTCTTTGTCCAGAGTACCCTAGGCAGAGTAGCATTGCCGAATTGGGATGAGATGTGGGCAGCTCTAAAACAAGAGGAGCTGAGGAGAGGCTTAGTCAAGGTCAAACTTGACGAAAGCAGCAACAGCAGTGGGTCGAAGCCCAAGGAGGAGGATAATGCATCCCTTGCATCGAAGGGACAGCAGGAGCAGCGGAGACGTAAGAAGAATGTCTCAAAGATCAAGTGTTACAGGTGTGGTGAGATGGGTCACTACGCTACACAGTGTCCTCTCAAGAAGAAGGACAAGGATAAGAAACATGATTTGAAGGCTGCGCCTGCGAAGATCGAAGAAGAGGAGTTTGCCATGACAGCCAAGATACCTCCAGGAGGGAGGTGGGTTGATTTGGAGTTGTAATTTGAAAGAGCTACAGATGGGCAGGATCCTTGATGAGTCCACCTCTCGGATCAATACCTTGCTGCGGGAGCCTAGATCAGGAGTAGCAGGATGGACTAGTGTCGAATGGTGCCAAGGAGTGACGGGGAGACAATTGCAGTGGCTAGGAGCACCAAAGTTTGAACAGCGCAGAGCAGAGTTGGCAGCATTGCAGATGGCACATAACAGAGGTCAGCAGCAGCGCAGTAGATTCAGAGGGTCAATGCAGAGACTAGCAGCAGCCAGGCTCCAGCATTCACGTGGCATCATACTGAACACAGTTAGTTAAGTAATTTTGGATGTTTTTTCGTTGCTAGTAGCAACAGTTTGCACTGCAGTGGCAGTTGGCAGTGGCAGTGCTAGCAGCAGCACAGATGCAACACTTGAGAGGGAGTTGTAGTACGGATGCAGTGTTGACAGTGGCAGTGTCAACAGCAGTATAGTTACAGCAACAGCGCAGTAGTTGGTGGACAGCATGTTAGACATTAGCAGCGCAGAGGATGATGCTTCAAAGTCAGACCAGTATGCAACAGCGTATATTACTAGAGCACATTCCTCGCTAAGAGGGAGTATTGATTTGGGGTAGCATCGAATGTGATCTAGGCCTCAAATTTTGCAGGAAGGCTTGGGCACATGTATTCCAAAAAACCCGGAAAGCATTTTGGGAAATTCCACCCAAAAACACTTTTATTAAAATAATTAATAATTTTTAATGGAACCCTAAGTCTAAACTTAAGGAAATTAAAAATATTAATGGTTATTAATCTAATTGTGGATGTAACTTCTAGAAGAAGACGAGGATCAAACTATAATGATCTTAGCCATTGATTAGCTTTTAATTTGGGGCACTGAATGTCAACGAGAAAATTATTTAAGGGAGCTTGAGGGTCATTTGAAAACACACCGAGAGATCAAGAAATCGAATTTCTGGAGTGAGAAGTTCTCAAGAGGAAATTTTGATCGAGCAGATTTCTTGCAGTTAAGGGGCAGGGATAGTTGGGTTGGAGTATCTTTTCCAAAGCCCACGATACGCAGCAAAGAGAGACAGAGAGACACCAGAGGAGTTGACGCTAAGACAGAAGGGCCCACGCAGAGCTTGACTCTGAGCCAAAAGGGCTCACGCAGAGGCAGCTCAGTCACCCACGCAGAAGTCTGAGTTTTGCAAAGGAGCTAACATTTCTGAGCCGGGAGGGCTGGAAACTACTCCAGAAGGCAAAACGTTTCCCAGTTGAGCTGACGCAGAGCCTCAAAGAGCTCCACACAGGCCCACATAGTTACTGCACAGGGGCAGCGTAGTTGTAGCCAGGGACAGTTAATTCAGCTATCGGAACAGCCGGGATTTGCCGGGTAGTGTGAGGTAATCTCACAATTCTTCTCTGCCAGTTGTATTTCTTTGTAACTGGATTGTCAGGAGGGCATCCAGAGTTGTATTCAGAAACTACTGCTTAATAAAATAAAACCCTCAGAGCTGCTGCACCGGTTTTCCCGCATTGGGTTTCTCCGGGGACATTTGTCCAAAAATAACAGTGTCATTTGCGTTGTATTTTCTTTCCTGCTCAATCTCGTGTTTCCGCATAATATTTAATTAAGTGAAGGCTGCAGTGTATGTATTATGACATTTGTCATAGGAAACATCAAGTAATTTGTTTAACGGAATTTAACAAATAGGAGTAATATCATCAGTTGCTGCAGTAGGGATTCCAGTTGTGTAATTTTCACAAGGGGTTTCATTATCCACTTCCCCATTCTCCCTCGATCTTGGATCAGTGTGTCCTTCTCTTCAGGCCAGTATTTTTCAAGAAAATAATTTAATACTTTAATTGTTTATAGTATTTGTCCCAGCCAGCCATGGCTTCCATTCTGGCTTTCACAGTTATAATCACACATACAAAAACAGCGGTAAAAAGACGGGACTGTTACACATATAAATGTGCTCTTTGAAAAAAATGTTGATAGTGCATAAACAACCATGAGGAGGAATGTTTAGGAGCATAAGATTTTTTATATCAATTTTTTTCAAACTTAAGAATAATGAAAACCACAACAAATAATTCTAACAAGCACCTTTCTAACAGAACCTAGGACCACATGAAGCTATAAATAATATGGATAAAATACTTCACTTGAAATTTAAACTGAAATTGAAATTTTATTATTGTCCATGATGACCAAAATAGCACAATGGGACTGAAGAGTATAGCATGAATTGTGCACTAATAGCTATAAAAGGAATGCATAACACATCGAAAATAAAAATTAAAAACAGAAGAATGGAAAGAAAATTTGAAAATAATTAAGCAAAACAAAAACTTACTAGTGGTGTCCTGTGCAGTATGATCATGTGAGTTATATTTCCATCAGCAGCACGTACAGCACATGTACCTTCTGATGGTGTTGCCCCAAGACCATGTATCGTACCAACCAGAACCTTTTGTGGGACACCAGCAGCTGTGTTGGAATCAGAGCCCGAGGAAGAGGAGAAATTTTCATTGGATGTAGTCTGATCTGTATCCAGAAAAACAGAGATGCAATCTCGAGAATCCTTTCCTTGATCTGAATCATGAAAGAGATTTGGACGAACCCTAGTTGCTCTAGCAACAACATTTCCAAAAAGATGCAGCTCTAAATCTTTATAGGCATCAGAGTGGTTGATTTCAAGACATTCATTTTCATTTTGTAATATAAATTTGTCCTTATAGTGACTCAAAACTCCAATATCTTTATCTGAGATGCCCTGTGGATTCAACTTTTCCATTTTCTTCTTCAGATGTAATTGTTCTACAGAAGTGTGTAACTTCGTTTCTGACGAAGGAAAATGAGGTGCACCAAAGAAGCTTTCATGGGGTAGCATAACCATCCTGTCAGCAAAGCGGACAACTCCAAAAAGGTGGCGGCCAGAGACAAGATGCAAGACCTCTGATATTCCAGATTCTGACCGTTCCTCTGCTTCAAAGCAGTCTGGCAATGCATAAGTAGACTGAATGGATGGACCAAAGTATGCTGCTCTAATGGCTGAATGAAACTCGCCTTGAATGTACTCTTGTAGTCCAGACCCCATTCCTATCTCTTTGCGTGACACTATCTCACTGACTGCATGCCTGTACCGTTTTAGCCATTGTATTACTTCCATCTGTCTTCCTCTATAAAACTCTTGTGATATACCATCATCTGTAGACACATCTGGTTGCTTTTTAGAATTGCTTTGAACACTGTTCCTCTGGACCAACAAATCAGCATCATACTGGGCACGTTTCTGTGGATCCGAGAGAATCTGCACTTCAAGTTCAAGCGACACCTACTATAATCAGGTAATCTAAATTCTTAGAAACCCGAATGATTTTTTAATGATTCCAATGGCTGCTGAACTTTGCTTCTAAAGGTAATATCTGCGCTGCATAGCATATGTTTCGATTTAAATATTTACACACAAGAACTTTGAAGATCTACAAAATTTATACAAAATGGACCTTATAAAAAAAATTGTCTCAACAGGGATGAAAAAACAAAATCTACACATGAAGGGAATGACTTTGAAAAGACTGTTCCAACCATATTGTTCAGTTAATGATTCATTTGCATTGTCTGTACTATGTAGCTCCAATTAAAATTTTGAAGTTGTCAGTGAGCTCATATCTCAAAAGCATAACTTGAAAGTTGAGATTAAGATAATTCCTACTGAATGAGTCTAATGGCTGTTTGTTGATTGATTTTAGGGGCTCGTTGTTTCATGAGGTAGTCCTCATTCATGCATAAAAATGTGTCTTTGATATTGCATAAGATTGAGTGAGTGTGCATTATTGATTTGTTATTGTCCTGCCCCATTATTGCTGGTATGTAATATCTTCATTTGGTATCAGAGCTGGAGGTTGATTAGTAAAAAATTCTGACACTTTGGTTTGTAAGCCACACAGAACATGATTTCAACAGACAAATCTTCAAAAGGAAATTGAGCATAGGATGAATTCGTCAGCAGAGTCAAATCTTCTTTGGTAGCCTATGAGTCTTGTTGAGAGATGAACATGTGATTCAATTTGTGAACCAAAACTTCAAGTAATCTTCCATACATTTGTTGTGGTCACATGGTATTTTCAACTCCATTAGCCAAAATGGGTAACCCCATAGGAGGAAATTTTTCTCCTACATTTGACAGACAGCCAGACAGCCAGCAGCCCCTGCCAGCGACCATTAGACAATGATATGCCATGTGTTTCCGCCATTTGCATCAGCCATGTGCAGCATCTCACCATCTGGCATTTACACTTGGATGAAGGTGGGCCACTATTCAAAAAGGTACTCTGATTATTTTGCAATCGGGTGCTTATACTTGTTTGTTCTGGCATTTAGTATGGATCAATGTTGGGATAATCATGATCGGGATTAAAACGGCGAGGGTCCGGAAAAAAGAAAAAATCGTAAAAATCGCGATTTTTTCGAAATGAAAAAAATTACCGATTTAATTGTTTCAGGAAAATCGCTATTTTCGCAACACTGGTATGGATAACGAGGTGATCTAGAAGATTGACAGACCTTGACCATAATTTTTGTGAAAATTTCTTAATCTTTACAAACAGAAATCCTACTGCAGTTTCTAGTTTAATATCTCCTACTTGTTATTTCATTCAACAAGTTATTTAATTGTAAACAATGATGAAAAACACTACCGCAGACTACACTGACATACAGATCATAAACTGAAACAATAGATGAGACAAACACACAAAGGACACCGTTATTTTTGGACAATACATCCTCGGAAAAAACCCAATGCGGGAAAAACCGGTGCAGCAGATAGAGGATGTGTATTATTAAGCAAGCAGAATCTGACTACAACAGGGTGCCTCTCACACCAGCTAACCTTTCAGACAAATTACGGCAGCAAGAAATACATACAAGGGTTTACCTTGTTCTCCAAGTCACAACTGATCCACTGAGTGGCTTGACTCTAGCAAACACTGCGAAATCCCAACACAATCACTGCTTGGGCCAGCGTCTTGCCTCTAGGAGATTGCATCACCCCTTCTACTAGATCGACTTGCTGGAGGAAGACTGTTGTTCAGCCCTCCCGGCTCAGAACCTCGTTTCTCTGGAAAAATCTCGGACTTCTGACGAATACTCTGCACTACCACTGCAAGAGACCCTCCTGCCCTGCGTCAGCAATGCGTGAGCCCCTCCTGGCCTGCGTAGGCCTCTGCGCTGCCTCTCTGCCACGTACTCTTTGGCTTGAACTCCTTTCTTATCCAAATCTCTGCTTCCGCCCCTCATAGCAACTCAGGTCACTTGTTCGATTCTCTCAACAAACCACGCCCAGAAAAATCGAACTGACTGATCACTTGGTGTGTCTCCCACTAACCCTCAAGCCTCCTCTTATACTTTTCATGTTGGTGAATCAACGGCTAGGATTAAAACAGACTTGATCCTCGTCTCTTAGACGCTTCTCACCCATATTTTTATTAATATCCATTAATATTTTTATTTTCCTAAGTTTAGACTCAAGAACCCCATTAAAAATATTAATTATTTTAATAAAACACAAACCAAGTGGAATTTCTCCAAACGATTTCTGGGTTTTGGAGATCTCACGTATTCTAGCCTCTCCACAAAAATTTGGAGCTAGAGCACATCTGATGCTACCCAAAATCAACACTCCCTCTTAGCAAGGAATGTGCTCTAGCAATACTTTCCAACAGAAGTATCACACTGATCCATGGCATCGGTCCTCTGTGCTGCTAATGCTCGGCCTGCTGCCCTTCATCCACTGCACTACTACACCCTGTACTACTGCCCATGACACTGCCACTGCTATATTTGTACTACAACTCCCTCTCAATATGTTGCATCATGTTGCCCATAGCACTACCACTGCTAACTGATGCACTACAACTCAATTGCTAAGAAGTAACCAACTGAAAAAGTCACCCAAAAGCTAACATGATGGTCAATCTGGATACCCTGTGATGCTAAAGCTACCTCTGCTGCTAATTTGTGTTGACCCTCTAATGCTACTGCACTACTGTTGTATTTGCTTTGTGCCTCCCGCATTGCTCAACACTCTACTGCACTGCTTAAGACTTTGGAACTCTAGCTCTGCCATCGTCGCTCCATCATCCCTCGCACCAATTGACTCCCGTCATTCTGCTACTGTCATTAAGGGCTCCTGTAGCCGTATGTGATCCAAGAGTTTGTGCACCTCAAGGATCCTGCCCCAGTGTAGTCCTCCCGACTACAGCTCAATGTTGCCCCACCTCTTCTCTAGAGGTGCATGAGCACTCATGACGCAATCCTTGTCATCGTCCTCCTTGTCATCTTTTGCTGGAGCAGTCTTTGAGTCAGACTTCTCTTCCTTGCCCTTCTTCCGAGGGCACCGAGTGGCAAAATGTCCCAGTTCCCCACATCTGAAGCACCTGACTTTGGTTATGTCTTTCTTTTTCCTCTTTTGTTGCCCTTGTTGTCCCGCTGATGCGAGAGTTGCATCCTCCTCTTCCTCCTTCTTGACTCTGACTCCTTTGTCGTTACTACCTGCCTTGGTTAACTGCCTGATCTCTTCCTGTCGAAGAGCTGCCCACATCTCCTCCCAACTGGGGAGAGAAGCTCTGCCTAAGATGCTCTGGACAAAGGTCTCCCAGTGTTCTATGACTGCATTCAGGGCAATCCTGACCATGAAGTCGGGATCTGGTGTAGACCCCACGGAAATCAGTGGGTCTCAAATCCCTTGCAACCTAAGAAGGAAGGGATCAATTTCTTCTCCCTTCTGCATCTGATACTGCCTTAGCTAGTTCTCAAGCAACATCTTCCGTTGGACGGAAGTTCCCTCATACAAGGTGGTCAAGGCCTCCCACGTCTCCCTTGTTGTTTCCTTTTTAGCAGTATGTGGGACTACATGATCCTTAACCCCGTCCAAGATCATGCACTTCGCCTTTGCTTGAGCCTCCTCGTATTTCTTGAGGGGCTCAGCATAGACCAGTACAACAACCACTTTCAAGGCATAATCCTTGATGTGATTCTTGTCTAAGACTGTCAGGATCCTGGCCTTCCAGATAACAAAGTTGGATGCTCCATCCAATCTGTATTGATCCCTCAATCCATTGACTGCTATCTTTGCTCAAACAAGTATAGAACAGGTTCTCTTCTCCCTCTCTTGTTGCTGCCCCAGCAAGACTCGGATCTGGATTTCTTTGGCACTAGAAATCCTCTAAGGAACAAGTTCCTTCTAGACTCCCTCTGAGTCCTAATTTCCTTCACGGAAATCCTCCCGCCAAACAATGTTGAATCACTCCTCTCCAATCCTCCTTTGTTGTTGCTCGACAACCAGGATCTAGATTTATTTGGCAAGAAATCTGTTAAGGCAGTGACTCCCTCTACCTTGGTTCCGTCTCCACAAATAATGTTCTGCAACAACAGCAACAGTGTCCCACCAGCTCCTCAAATCAGATCTACACCGCTCCTTATACCCCAGCAACTAAAGAATCTGAGCTCCTCCAGCTCTGCGCAGTCACTGCGTGAGCTAGATCAGCTCCTCTTTGCTTCTGCACTGGCCTAGAAAGCTGACGCAATCACTACGTGGGCTCTTCCCAGCTACTGCGTCACCCTCTCCTAGTTCAGAATGCTAACGCAAGCACTGAGTGAGCCTCTGCATCACTTTTCCTGCACTGCATCACCCTTTCTCTGCAATCTCTGATTCTGGAATAGCGCACTTGGGATAGTTGCCTCACAGCAGCAGATTTGTTGGATCTCCCGGTTGATGGCTTTAGTATCCTATGATCTGCAATGCTCTAAGACCATGTGAAAAATTCTGAATCTTTACAAACAGAAATCTTACTGCAGTTACTGGTTTAACATCTCCTACTTGTTATTTCATTCAACAAGTTATTTTATTGTAAACAATGATGAAAAACACTACTGCAGACTACACTAACATACAGATCATAAACTGAAACAATAGATGAGACAAACACACAAGGGACACCGTTATTTTTTGACAATTCCCAAGAAAAAACCCAATGCAGGAAAATCGGTGAAACAGATAGAGGGTTTGTATTATTAAGCAAATAGAAATTGAGTACAACAAGGTGCCTCTCACACCGGCTAACCTTTCAGAGAAATTACGGCAATAAGAAATACATACGAGGGTTTACCTCGTTCTCCAAATCACAACTGATCCACTGAGTGGCCTGACTCTAGCAAACATTGTGAAATCCCAACGCAATCACTGCTTGGGCCAGCGTCTTGCCTCTAGGAGACTGTGTCACCCCTTCTACTGGATCGATTTGCTAGAGGAAGCCTATTGTTCAGCCCTCCCAGCTCAGAACCTTGCTTCTCCGGCAAAATCTCGGACTTCTGACGAATACTCTACACTGCCACTACAAGAGACCCTCTTGGCCTGCATGAGCCCCTCCTGGGTTGCGTAGGCATTTGCGTTGCCTCTCTAATGCTATTCTTGCCTCTCTCCCACGTACTCTTTCCCTCAGAACTACTTTCCAATCCAAATCTCTGCTTCTACCCCTCTCACTGCACCTCAGATCACTTGTTCGATTTTCTCAGCAAACCACGCCCTAGAAAAATCGAATTGATTGATCACTTGGTGTGTCTCCAACTGACCCTCAAGCCTCCTCTTATACTTTTCTTGTTGGTGAATCAACGGTTGAGATTAAATCCCTAATCAACGGCTAAGATTAAAACAGACTTGATCCTCGTCTCTTAGAAGCTTCTCACCCATATTTTTATTAATACCCATTAATATTTTTATTTTCCTAAGTTTAGACTTAGGAACCCCATTAAAAATATTAATTATTTTAATAAAACACAAACCGGGTGGAACTTCTCCAAACAATTTATGGGTTTTGAAGATCGCAAGTATTCTAGCCCCTCCACAAAATTTCGGAGCTAGAGCACATCCGATGCTACCTAAGATCACTTGTTCGATTTTCTCAGCAAACCACGCCCCATAAAAATCGAATTGACTGATCACTTCGTGTGTCTCCAACTGACCCTCAAGCCTCCTCTTATACTTTTCTTGTTGGTGAATCAACAGTCGAGATTAAGTCCCTAATCAATGGCTAAGATTAAAACATACTTGATCCTCGTCTCTTAGAAGCTTCTCACCCATATTTTTATTAATACCCATTAATATTTTTATTTTCCTAAGTTTAGACTTAGGAACCCCATTAAAAATTTTAATTATTTTAATAAAACACAAACCAAGGGGGTTAATCTTTAACCCTAGTGCAATGGGGCATCCCTTAAGGCCCTTTAGGTTATAGGAATGGCATTACTTGGAAAGCCATGATTGAGATAGCAAGTCCCCTCTTCCCTATACCATACTTAACACTTTCCATGCCATATTACCCTATACCTCACCTCCATTCTTTGGGTACAACTTGTCATTGGCTCTTTGGGATTTGGAACTCATATGTCCACATACCTTGAGTAGGGCTAGAAATTGTGCCCTGGGAGGTTGATGTAGCTAAAAGAAAAGGAAAAAAGCATGTTATGGCCACAACAAAACATAAAAAATAAAATAAAAAAGCAAGAGATGGCCGAGACATAAGAATAGCACACGGGCAAAAGCATAGCATGAAGTCTACCTCTCTTATATGGCCATCACCTGGTTCCAGAGCACATGATGCTTCATTACATCAAAAGAAGGAAACCTTGCATGTCCCAACCCCGATGAGCAATGAATTGCCTCATATTAAGGGTTAATAAAACTGCTACATCATAAAAAGCAAACTCTAACCCTTAAGCTATAAGCAGTAATACAAGGAATAATCAAGATGTGAAAAGCACACAAGAGGGTTGGAAAAATCAGGTTGACTTGGTAACTCATGCATCCATGAATGCTCCCTCCTTACATCTATACACTCAGGATGTGGACACACCGAATTTATAGTCAATATTTCTGGCACAGATCCCGAGATTTTCAGGCAGCAAGTTCAGGGCTGTTTGGCAATGATTTTTAGGTTGAGTTGAGGCTGAGATTTTCGCTGGGTAATAGGCTACCTTTAGGCCGAGGTTTGTGTAGTATATTCAAGTCGACTTTAAGCCCAACCTAGAGGAGAAACCTTGGCCGAGTTTTCTGGGTGGCAGACCCAGAATATATCAGATTGTCTGCAAGTTTTTTCTGAGCATGGGGAAGCTCGAATTTAAGGAGGAATCACCTGTGTTAAGGTTCTATTTCCTCAGCAGAGAAACACCCATTTTAGAGCAGACCCTAGACTATTCAGAGGGTCAATTTCCAAAGAAGGAGTTTAAAAGGAGGCTTGAAATTTCAGTGGAGGAGGGTTGACTGTGTGCAATTTATATCAATCCAGAATTCAGATAAAGAGGACCTCAAAGGCACTTCTGCTTTGGGAAGAGATGAGTTGAATTTTTCTTCTTGTACAAAATCTCCTTTAAAGCAATATAAAAACTCCTTTGAAGACTGGTTTTCCCCTTGTGGGTTTTTCCAAGGTCAGTTGACCAAAAATAACTGTGTCACCATGCTATATTTCTGAGTATGCTTGCTTGCATTTAATTTGATATATCAGTTGAAAGTCAAATGTGTAGAGGTAGCCATTGTTTCAAATAAATGTCACGAATACTTTATATCAGCTAATATACTCTGAGGGTTGTGGGCATTAAATTTGTACAAAAACTTTGAAACTGTTAAGGCTGCCACCTAGTCAATTTTTTTCTACATGGTATAAAAGAATTTCAAACTCTAGATCTGAGAAAAGAGCCTTAAGATATGAGGAACATCAGCTGATATTTCAGACCAGCAAGCAACCTTCTGCTAAAACAGAGAGAAGTCAGGCTAAAACCTTCTTCAGAAACTCAAAGGACTGTTGGTTGAGAGGGAGGAGTTTACAGTCTTCAGAGGTTTAACTGTTTGGTGTTGGTTTGGAGGGTCATGGCCACTGGTATAAGGGTGGAGGACATATTGGCATGGGCATAAAATTTTGGCCCCTGGAAGGAGAGGATGATGTTTTTGTTTGAGGAGTTGGATGTATGGGAAATTGTGGAGAATGTCGTGCAACCTCCTACAGATCTTGTTCAAATGACTAAGTTCAACAAAAAGAATGAAAAAGCGAAAAGAATCAGTCTCGATGCCATCAAAGACCACCTATTTCCTCATGTGACCGGGAAAAGGTTTGCCTACGAGATGTGGGAGTCCCTAGTCACACTACACCAAAGTTCCAATGAGAATAAGAAGATGGTTTTGAGGCAGAAGCTAAGAAGCACCATGATGACCAAGACCGACAATGTGACCTCATACCTCACCAAGATCTCACAAATGAGAGATGAGTTGGCTGTCGTGGGAGAGGTTATTCCTGAGAACCAGTTGGTCAAGATTGCACTAGATGGTTTCACCAATCAATGGGATGGATTCATACATGGCATTGTGGCCAGAGATCATTTTCCAGAATAGAGGAGGATGTGGGATGATTTCATCCAGGTGGAGTGCCAAGGCTAGCAACAAGAGTGGTGGGGTAGGTGAAGAGGAGAATGTTTCCCTTGCGACTAAGGGCAAGAAGAACAAGCAAAGGTTCACTAGTGGGGCCAAGCAGCAGAAGGAGGAAGAGAAGTCCGAGAAGGACATGAGCAAAGTGAAATGCTTTGCTTGTGGGGAGATGGGTCACTATGCATCCAAGTGTCCTGAAAAGAAGGGGAAGAAAAAGGAATTGGCAACATCAGCCAAGGTGGAGGAGTTCGCCTCTAGGTTTGATACAAAGTTTGCACTGGTGGTGAGTTTGGCCACTAGTCCTATATCCACAAGTGTCTGGCTTATAGACAGCGGAGTATCTAGCCATATGACTGGAGTCATGGAGCACATTACTAGTCTTAGAGAGGGTTTATACTTGGAGGTAGTACTTGGTTAAATTTAGCAAGATCAATGATTAAATTAGATTTTAAGTATGAGACCAGTGCCCTATGGAATGACAATTCTTGCTTAATGTGAATTAATGCCAAGTAACCGAATGGACACCCGTTGCTTGAATGATCGACTAGCCTATATGATATGCAAGTCCTAGGGTCTGTGTATGATGCAATGATCTTGGTTAATTTTAATTATATATGCCTAGTCTAAGTAGAACTGTTAAAATTGGCAACTAGGGCCAACCTCCAAATGGGTCATCTTATTTATGACAGCTGATATTTTTCTTGGATTCCTCTCTTCGAGAGGTGTACGATTGCTCTAAAGATCATCTGATTCTGACATGTACAAATGAAGATATGAATTTATTTATGTTATGGACAAATTGTCAAGGTCGGCCAACAAACTCATGTAGGCTTAGAAGCCCAACAGTCACGTCTATTCATCCTTAATGTTAGCCTATAAATACATGATGCCTCATCCTCATTTGGACACACTTCATCTACACACATCTCTCTCCTCATCTAATTGGGTACAGATTTCTAGGCAGTTTCTCTCTCCACAGGTGTGAAGGAAAGAACTGTCATTTTCTGTTTCAGCGTTGACCAGGTTTGACCGAATTTCACAAAGGCTAATTTGGGCTGCGTTGACCAAGCATTGACCTGTTTTAGTGCGATTTTGGGTGCAGGAATTCTGTCCTAGCAGGCCGGAGATCTAGGCACAAGAACCGAGGCAATCTGACCTCTGTTTTGACCAGTGTTGACTGTGGTTAGGGTTGACCACAGGTTGAATGTTTGACTAGACTTTCACTGGGCAAAATTCGACTGTTTTGAGGGTTGTTTCATCTTGTTGTTTGGAGGTCGAAGTTGACTGAAGTTGACCAACATTGACCAGCATTGACTTTTCTGGTTAGGACTCTTTTGCGGCTTTCATAAATTATCAGAATTTGTAAATTGTACTATCTCTCTCTGCTGAACTATTGAAGACTAAAAGAAGAATTGATCAAGGGTTTCCCCACATTTGGGTTTGTCCCTAGCTGGTGCCATATCTTGTGTCCTCTTGTCTTGGCTTGTCTTCTACTATTTATGTTTATGTTCTATCTGCATTTTACTTACATGTTCATGTGATTGCTAAACTGAAATGATATTGGGCTCATAAAGAAATTGAAGTAAAATTGCTCTAAAGAATAGAACATACCATTGTTGACTAAAATTAACATGGTATCAGAGTTGAGGTGAAGACAAAGCCCAAGCAAGAGTGAAAGAGCAATCACCAAAGACAATTGGACAAGGACAAAAGACTCAATGGGTTCCCCATCCTACTTCCCAGCTAAAGACAAGCTCCATGATAAATCTGACTATCATGGATGGAAGACGTCTCTTGATTTGACCTTGGAAGAGAAGGAAATGATGGATTATGTGCAAGGTAAAATCCCTAAGCCTTCTTCAAATGCACCAACTGCTGTGAAGACCAAGTACAACAAGGTTGAAGTCAAAGCGAACAAGATTATCATGGATTCCATTGACAAGCATCTGGTGGCCTATATCTCTGAATTGAAAACCGCCAAGGAGATATACGACAGGTTGGTCGGCATGTTCAAGGTTAGTAATGCTAATCAAATTCTCTTTCTCAAAAATAAGTTGAAGGATATTGGCAAGGACGAGGGCATTCAATCCTATTTCTTGAGGATTACTGAGATCAAAAATGATCTACTCTCGATTGGATAAGTCATTCCTGACAAGGAACTTACTCTCGCCACCCTTGGAGGACTCCCACCTGAGTGGTATGTATTTAGAACCACTAACTCAACAATGATTGAATTCCAGGGTTTGAAGAATTGATGTTGAGATGCATTGAAGAAGAAACAAGAATGGTGGAGCAAGAAATGCCTTCTAATAGAAGCAACCCCACTCCATTCTCCTCTCATGCCAAGAGGAAGAACAATGCAGGTTCAAAGAAGCAAAGTCAAGGAAGACCGGGATTAAAAAATGGAAGGAAGGGAAGATGCTTTGTTTGCAATAAGTTTGGCCACTATGTAAGCTAGTGTCCTAATAGAAGGGATACACCTTGAGATGATGACTATCATAACAACTCTAGGGGCAACTTCAACAACAACGATCAAAGGAATGGCAGGTCCAATGGCAAAAGAAAAAGGAATGCGAGAGGAAATGGTTGACCCTCCAAGAAATCAAGGAACTCCATGTATGATGAATCCAATGTTGATAACAATAAGCAAAAAGAGTACTATCCTATATCGGCTCTCTCCTCTGCCTCTCCTCTAGAAACTTTGGGAAATTTGTTGATTGATAGTGGTGCCTCAAGGCACTTCACTGGATACAAGGAAGCCCTCTCTAATCTGATAGAAAATGAAACAAACTTGGAGATCATCCTTGGAGACGATGCCACCTATCCTATGAAGGGAGTATGGAATGTTACCCTTCAATTGAATCAAGGTAACACTATTCATTTGCAAGAAGTACTATATGTACCCGATCTCAAGAAGAACCTGGTGTCCATTTCAGCAATGGAGGATAAAGGATTCAAGGTGGCTTTTATCGATGGAAAGGTCCGTGTTTGGAAAACAAATTTCAAGGATGCTTTTATTCTTGGGTTCAGGGTTGACAGTTTGTATCAAGTTGGAGGAAGTCCATTGCAAGCCATGTCTTTCGACACATCTCTACAATCTGAACTATGGCACCGGAGGTTCGCCCATCTTCATTATAAGGCCCTACCCAATGTGAGACACATGGTGACAGGTATGCCCAAGTTAGAATCTAATGAATTCCAAGATTATTGCAGAGATGCTGGTATTAAGAGGGTGACTACAGCGCCATACACTCCCGAGTAGAATGGTGAGGCTGAAAGGAAGAATCGCTCTATTGTAGAAGTTGTTTGTGCCATGCTTCATGATCAAGGTCTTACGAAGCTTCCATGGGGTGAAGCTGCAAATACCACCGTGTATGTTCATAACCGATGCCCTCATCAAGCGTTGGACTCCAAGACACCCAAAGAAGTTTTCACCAGTAAGAAACCTGATGTTTCTCACTTTAGAATTTTTGGTAGCCCCGTATATTTTCATATGCCGAAAGAAAAGAGAAACAAATTGGATACTTCCGAGAAGAAAGGAACATTTGTGGGCTACAGTGAAACTTCTAAAGCATATAGAATCTATGTGTTAGGATATTCCGACACATAGGAAATAGTTAAATTCAACTTGGTCCAGTATAGAGTTAGGTATAGAGTTAGGTAAAGTGTGTTTCTTTACCGTTGTACATTTTGTAACTTACAATCCGACGGTCACGATATGTAGTGATCCGACGGTTCATTCTCTCCTCGGTATTACCGACACTTGATCCGTGGCTTGACACCCGTTTGGTCCATGAATTCTATTTAAAGCGCATGGAGGGTCATTTGTAGGTTAACCGTGCATGAGAGAAGCTTATGTAAATTTTCATTCTTTTATTAATAAATTGCCTGTAGTAGCCACGTTGGCGCAGGCCGTGGACTTTTTCCCTCTCTGAGGGTTTTAACCACGTCAAAATACTGGTGTATTGATCTGTGATCTGTTTGTGAGCGGTG
>APFE030430354.1:0-30413 GCA_000404065.3 Pinus taeda | reverse complement strand
GATTCTATGGGGCACAGTAATAACAATATGGGGGCAATAGGGGCAAAACAATATTAATAAGGGGTACAACTACAATAGTAATGGGGTAATCACTAGTATTATAGGGACCCAACACTCTAGGACCTATGGATTGCCTCGTAATATTTAGAGGTAATTAATTTTATTTACTTATCTGAATTTTCCTCGATAAGCTTAAGTAATCATGGAGAGAATATTAAGGGAACGAAGAAGGAGGGAAGTCTCACCCCCACCTTCCCAAGCTAGAGGATCTGAACAAATATTTGTCAGGGAAGTAAGGGATATGCTATTATCCTTCCAAAAGATGACTGAATTCTTGATTAGTAGGGTTGGAGGGAATCCTTCAGTACGTGGTCCTTTGTCTAAAGTAGAGAGGCAGGAGGTACCATCTGATTGAGATGTGCATAGAGAGATGGAAAAAATTATGCTTCCTATCTTTAAGGGTGCCACCAAAGGCAAGGTAGCAGAAGCTTGGTTGGAAAACATGCACATATGTTTTGAGTTGCGAAAATATTCTAGCAGCCAAAAGCTGAGTTGGCTATATACCAATAAGGAGAGTGCACTATTATGGTGGAGGAACTTAGAACCTCAATTGGGATATTCCACTCACGTGGGAATAATTTGAAGAGGAATTTCAAGCAAAGTACCCTTTTGTTGAATAATTGGAGAGGAAGTTGAATGAGTTTCATGAACTCAAGTAAGGAACTAAGATGGTACTTGAATATGAGGCTTGATTCATGGAGTTGCTCAGATATGCTTCCTATAACAACATTGAAGTTCTCAAGGTAAACAAGTTTTTGTATGGATTGAATCCTATTATAAAGGAAAAGGTGTGCATTTTGATTCCTACTACATTTCATGAGGTCGTGCAAAAACAAATTATAGCTGAGGAAGAATTGTTGGGAAGAAAAAGTGGGGATAAAGGCCCCAATATATCATTCCTTAGGAAACCCCCTAGAAGGGGAGGCCTAGATATAAGGAATAAGAAAAGTGAATCGCATCATCAAGGATTTCAAAAGAATCATACTTTTAAGAACCATAGAAATAATCCAAGGCAACATATTCAACAAAGTAGTACTCGCACCCAAGAATCAGTTCAGATTTTAGTACAATCACCCAATAAAAGGGCCAAACTAATGAAAATTTATCCTACTAATGGATGTTGGACTTGTGGAGGACCTCATTATGAGCGCGATTTCCTTGAAAAGAAGATTGAGGAACAATCAGACTAGGAGGAGGCCATTGTTAGATATATTGGTAGAGCCCATAGGATTCATGCAATTGTGCACAATCATCAAGTTGAGCATCAGTCAATAGTTCTTGAAGCATTTGAAAAATTTAATGGTATGACGGTTACTATTTTAATTGATCCTGTTGAAACTGAAAGTTTTATTTTTCCTAATCCTTTATTAAAATGTAAATTGGTGGCAAAAGAGAAAAACTATTTTGATCACGTCAAGATTGCCTCAGGGCATTCTCAAAAGGTAGAATCCCTAGTGAAAGAGTTCCCTTTAGACATGGGAATGTGTGTCACACATGTGAATCTTTATATGATGTCACTTGGTCATTATGATGTAATAAATGGAATGGATTAGCTTGAATCCCACTGGGTTTTTCTTAATTGTCAAAATAAAACCCTTCAGTTTGTGAGTGATGAGGGTCAATCTATGATTCTCCATGGGGAAAAGAGACTTGTTTCTTAAAAGCTTATCTTACCTTGCAGTTGAAGCGAAGTCTTAGAAAAATATGTCAAATGTATGCTATAATGACTCTAAACGAGGGAGTGATTTCATCCTTTGACAAATATCCTATCCTTTTGGAATTTTTTGATTTCTTTCAAGAAGAGTTTCCTAGTTTACCTCCCAAGTGGGATATTGGCTTTTCCATAAAGCTTAAGCCTAGAGAAGAACAAATATCCAAAGCTCCCTATTGAATATTTGTTGTTAAACTTCAAGAGTTTCAAGTGAAACTACAAGAATTATTGGATCAGGTCATTATTAGACCCAATCTTTCACCTTTGGGAGCTCCTATAATATTTGTAAACAAGAAGAATGGATCTCTTCGACTCTGTATTGATTGTAAGCAGTTGAATCGAGCAACAGGTCGAAAATAATATTCTTTTCCTCGCATTGATGATGTATTTGATCAAATGAAGGGAGCCATTATGTTCTCCAAGATCAACCTCTGATTGGGGTATCATCAGCTTAGAGTTAAGGAAGAGGATATTCCTAAGATTGTTTTTCAGACTTGTTTTGGTCATTATGATTTTTTGGTTGTTCCTTTTGGGTTATCTAATGCTCCCAGAGTGTTTATGAGCCTGACGAAGGTGTGTTTTGTAAGTACCTAGACAAATTCCTACAAGTGTTCCTTGATGACATCTTAATCTATTCAAAGACCCCTGAAGAGCATGAGCAACACTTGAGATTGATGCTGTAATGTTTAAGAGAAAACAAGCTTTATGCCAAAATGTCTAATGTTCTTTTTTCCAATAAAAAATCCAGTATCTTGGCCACATTATTTCCAGTGAAGGAATGTTTGTTGACCCAACATAGATTGATGCAATTTCAGAATGGCTAGCACCCTCCAACGTGCATGAAGTGCGTAGTTTCATGGGTATGGCAGGATATTATCAAAGATTTGTAGAATGATTTTCAAAAATAGCTAGTCCAATCACTTCATTGCTTAGGAAGGGAGAAATATTTAATTGGACAGATAAGTGTGAAAAGGATTTCTCCAAGCTCAAGCAATGTTTGACTACAAGTGTGATATTGAAGGTTCCAAATATGGATAGGCAATTTATAGTATGTATTGATGCATCAAAAGATGGATTATGTGAAGTACTATCACAAGATAGTAGGGTGATTGCTTATGGCTCTAGGAAGTTAAGGTTGCATGAAGAAAACTATGCACTCCATGATTTGGAACTTGCAACTATATTTCATGCCTTACGGCTTTAGCGACATTATCTAGTAGTGATGCAGGAGCATCAAGCCCGTTTTCATTTGTAAATATGGAATAAAGACGTGGTGTGATAATTTTAGTATTTTGTTAGGATTGGGATAGGATTGCTATGATTTTTCAGTTAAAATTTAGGATAAAGCTTCCAGCTTTATATCAATGTGTAAAAAGTGAAAAATCGTGTTTTTTCTAGGAGATAAGCTTGATCTAGATATCCATTATTATTTGATAAATAAAAGGGTCCGCTGAGCTCTCATCTCATCTCAGGTAGCAGAGAGAGGGCGATGCCAACAGTATTATGAAAGAAAAATCCCTCTCGGTGTTCTGAAGGAAATGAATGATGTTTGGTTAATTAGAATTGAACAGTCGACTGTATGACTTTGAATTTCTACAGTTATAACCTGGTGTTATTGAATTGCATGTAATATATGATTGCTGTGTATGCGCTATTAAAAAGTTGGGAATGTGCATATAATCGTTGTGTATGGTTTATATGAACAACGCAGTTTTTATTAATCACTTTGGGATCGATTTAATACAGTGGCGTAGTTTCCTTTGAAACCGAGGACCTATGTGTAAGGATTGTGGGCTGTGCGCACTGCCATAAGTTTATGACAGCGGTTCGAGGATAATTCTTGTGGTTCTTTCAATTTCTGTGCGTATAACAAAGGTGTAGGTTAGTTCGATGGCAACGTTGGAAACCGGTTCCGAATCCGTTCCTTCCGTGGTGTTTGATTGACTGAATTAGAATACTGTTTGAACATTGTGGAATGCATGCGTGGAAATCCGTTGTGCATGTTTCTTTGTGCTTGTTGAAATCTGAGTTTCGGTTGATTGTCAACAGTTCATATATTTGCCTACCTGTCGCGGAGAGGTTTGAAATCTCGCAGCGCTTCTGATTTTAGGCATTCAAGGAGATATCATGGATGCTAAGGCATGGATGGCGCAAGTTAATAGAGAGGCGTGGTGGCAGATAATTTAACAATTCACGCAGATTAAATATAATCTGGTTAACCATCATAAACCCATATGCGTATAATTTATGCGTATAATTCATGCATGGCCATAATATAATCATCATAAATTATCAGCATGGTTACCCTTTACGCTGTCATCATTTGGAGTGGATTTTAATACTGAAGGGTGGAAATAGCGCTGTTAAAATTATGGAAAGGGGCGCAGTACAGTTATGGGTTGAATCCCCAATGGAGTGATTAAATTGTATTTCAGTATTTGATTGCCTATGAATGAAGTTATTGATTTGCCTTTATGTGCATGAGTGAGAGAGAAAGATCTTGGTTTGCAGGCTAGCGGAGCAGCCTGTCATCAAGTGGTATCAGAGCCTGGCTCTGTTTTTTTTTTAAGAATTGAAGATAGTTTTGTTCATATCTGATATGCAGCATACACAAGTGAAGAATATTGCAGCAATGGGAAGAAGACAAGATCAGGCAAGATCTTAGAGATGAGGTTATTTTTCTGATTTGAAGTTTATGGTTGCAGAGGAGTGGCAGTGAACCTGAAGAATCCAATAAGGAATTGGATCGAGAGGACAATTGAAGTGTTCTCAGGAGAGAGTGGGAGATTGCAGAAGCCTAGAAGGAGCAAAGGTGTTGCTCAGGGAGAGCTTCCAGACGAAGGACCCGTGCTTACCAAAAGACTAAGTGAGGAGAGCTTAGTGAGGTAAGATTGCAGCCAGGAGGACTAGCTGTTGCAGAGGCTTGTTGCAAGGGAGCTGACTACTAATAGTCATAGCAGAGGTTCAAGAAAAAGCCACAGTAGAGGACAAAGGATGCCAAGGTAAATGGCAAGAAGATGAGTCAAGAGGAAGTTGAAATGGAACAAGGAGAATTTCTGAGAGATAGTGAAGATGAAGACTTGAAGAGTGAAACTTCAAGTAAGACCAAAGGGTCACATGGTTTTAAATCTGACAATTTGTGTATGTTTGCAGGTGAAAGACAATTGGGTGATATTGTCATGAAAAAGGAATCTAATCAGGATGTTGATGCAGAGAAAGAAGGACCAGCTGAAGATTGGTCAAGAGTCGTTGAAGGTATAAATGGTTATGTGAAGTTTCCAAAATCTACTCCTAATGAGGTTATTGAATTATACAGGAAACTAGATCTTCAGAGAAGGGAACTGGAGAGACAGAGAACTCATGCACAGGTTAATTTGCTGAGGAAACAAGACAAGGAAGTTCTCATGAAGAACAGTCATGAAGAAGAAGAGGGTAAGAAGGTGAGACTAGCTGACAGTCTCATGGTAAATACAAATCAACATGCTGAAATATTGCCAGAGAAAATTGAGGAGAAAGCGAGTGAAATTTTTTTGGATCCTGAAAAAGACTTGGAGCTGCAGAAAATGAAATTAGTGACTGAAGCGACAAATGAGACCAGTGGGTCTTGTGATTTTAATGCTAACAATTTGATTGTGTTTACAGGTGATGAGCCAAAGTATGTTGCAGAGGGACAGGAAGTTTGGGAGGTAGCAACATCTATGGAGGCAGCGAAAGCAACTTCTATGGTGGCAGCTGAATTAACAAAAATTGGGAACAGCAACAGCAAGCTGGACATAGAAATTGAAGAAATATGGCAGCTGATGATGCAGCAATCAAATTGGAGGAAAATAGAAATGGCAGCAAGCAAGATCAATCAGAACTTGAACCTGATTGATAGAAAGAAGAAGATGGAGGAAAGGCCAACAGAAATGCAGTGGCGGCAAAGGAATAAAGCATTTGGACGGTTGCAGAACAAAGTATGGGATCCAGGCACATGATCAGGAGATCATGGTTAATTTTAAGGTTGGGTGTATGATGCAGGAGCATCAAGCCCGTTTTCATTTGTAAATATGGAATAAAGACGGGGTGTGATAATTTTAGTATTTTGTTAGGATTGGGATAGGATTGCTATGATTTTTCAGTTAAAATTTAGGATAAAGCTTCAAGCTTTAAGTCAGTGTGTAAAAAAAGAAAAAAATCTTGCTTTTTCTAGGAGATAAGATCTCATCTTTTCCTCTTATGTATGTATCTTTTAATTATAAATAAAGGAGCAGAAAGCTCTCATCTCATCAGAGTGAGATAGAGTGTGAGGTCTCTGGTTGGGAGCCTTCGGGCAGTTGTAAAGGCCATCAATCCTACTTATCTGGCCAACACCGTTTGTAAGTAAACTGGTTTGTTTTAAATCATCTATATATAGATTGGATTTTCATATGAAATATATGATTCTGTGTGTTAGTTCCGGCACAGTATGGCGGTATTCATATTTCTTATTAATCGAATATAGAATTAAGGGATCCATTGTTGGTTAAATATTTTGATGGCTTAAAATCAAGGAGCAGAGCAGTTGCGTGGGGTTATAGTGGTTCTCTGTTTTATTTGAATGAGTGATGCAACTACCTACACAGAAGTTAATTGATCACTCAAGGGCGCACATTATTGAGTTCATCCTTTGGTATCATGTCAGAGGCGGGTTTATAAATATAACTAATGAACGCATTGTCCATTAGTTTTATAATAGCTGTGATGTGCTCGGCTATTCTTAGAACGGATATATGTGTATAGCTATGGTAAATAATGAGTTCGCGGCCTGCATTATAGGCTTACACAGTATATGAAATACGGTCAACCCCACCCTGTCAGATTGTTTGGAAGGAGCGCGTGGGTTCCGGGTTCCTCTACTATTTTATTGACTGTGCGTATACGTTGAGGGCAGAGTGTGACATATAGATCTTATATGAGGGAGAGGACAAATCAAGCAGCGGGATAGCGGAAGCAGTGATAGCATGAAGTGCAGGTGTAACTGCACATGCGATGGAACTGTAATATGGGATTCCACTGGCAGTGATTTTGTGAAGGCATGACTCTAATCCAGGTTGAATCAAGAAATTGTGATGGCCGAATTGTGATGGACGAGGATTAAGAATCACTGTAATTTATTACAGCCATCTTAGGTATGAGATTATGGGATTAGTTAGAGGGAGAAGAAGAGAGCAGTTCGGTTTCAAGACAACTGGAGTAATCTTGTGTTTGTCTATTAAATTTGTTGTGCACATATAAATATTGCGTGGAGAGATCACTTCAGCTCATGGGGATTTGTAGAAGAATTAAGATGATGAATTTGTAATTGTGTGAAGTTTAAATTTCCTGGGTACTGCAGGGTAGAGAGCAGGTTACCCCTGCATCAAGTGGTATCAGAGCCTAGCTCTGTTTTCATTGAAGAGTGATTGTTTTGTTTTGTTGAAGATCTGATATGCAGCATGCACAAGTGAACAGGGTTGCAACAGTGCAGAGAAGACAAGATCCTGAAAGATCTTAAAGGTGAGATGATTTTTTTATTTTAAATTTATCAATTGAAATTTATGGTTGCAGAGGAGTGGTAATGAACCTGGCATTCAGCTGAAGGCTAGATAGAGAGGACAACTGAAGTTTTCTCAGGAGAGAGTGGGAGATTGCGAAAGCCTAGAAGGAGCAAAGGTGTTGCTCAGGAAGAGGTTCCAGACAGAGAACCCGTGCTTACCAAAAGACTAAGTGAGGAGGGCTTAGTGAGGTAAGATTGCAGCTAGGAGGACTAGTTGTTGCAAAGGCTTGTTGCAAAGGAGCTCGTGAAGAAAGAACGAGAGGAAGATGACTACAAATAGTCATAGCAGAGGTTCAGCAAAAAGCCATAGTAGAGGACATAAGAAAGAGGATGCCAAGATAAATGGGACTGTAAATGATGATGTGATGCTTCAACAATGCTACAAAGAAATTGCACTGCTGGAATACTGGTTGGAGAATCCAGGATATGACAGGGACAATGAAGCAGATGGAAGAGTTCAATACAGTGAACAAGTACAGGAAATTGCCATGGAAGCAGAGGACGGTAATAAGGTGAGACTAGCTGACAGTCTCCTAGTGAATATAAATTAGCATGCTGAATTATTGCCAGAGAAAGCTGAGGAGAAAGCCAATGAAAATTTTTTGAGTCCGGAAAAAGACTTGAAGCTGCAGAGAGAAAAGTTGGTGACTGAATCGACAAATAAGACCAGTGGGTCTTGTGATTTTAATGCTAACAATTTGATTGTGTTTATAGGTGATGAGCCAAAGGATGTTGCAGAGGGACAGGAAGCTTGGGAGGCAGCAACATCTATGGCGGCAGCGAAAGCAGCTTCTATGGTAGCAGCTGAATTAACAGAAATTGGGAACAACAGCAGTAAGCTAGACATAGAAATTGAAGAAATATGGCAGCTGATGATACAGCAATCAAATTGGAGGAAAATATAAATATCAACAACCAAGATCAATCAGAACTTGAACCTGATTGACAGAAAGAAGAAGATGGAGGAAAGTACAACAGAAATGCAGCGGCAGCAAAGGAATAAAGCATTTGGACGGTTGCAAAACAAAGTATGGGATCCAGGAAGATCACGACCACAAACCACATGATCAGGAGATCATGATCATTTTCAACCTTGGGAGTCTAATCATTTTCAACCTTGGGAGTCTGATGCAGGAGCATCAAGACCCTCTTCATCTGTAGATATGGAATAAAGAAGGGTTATGGTAATTTTAGTATTTTGTTAGGATTGGGATAGGATTGCTATGATTTTTCAGTTAAAATTAGGATAAAGCTTCAAGCTTTAAGTCAGCGTGTAAAAAAAGAAAAAAATCTTGCTTTTTCTAGGAGATAAGATCTCATCTTTTCCTCTTATGTATGTATCTTTTAATTATAAATAAAGGGGCAGAAAGCTCTCATCTCATCAGAGTGAGATAGAGTGTGAGGTCTCTGGTTGGGAGCCTTCGGGCAATTGTAAAGGCCATCAATCCTGCTTATCTGGCCAACACCGTTTGTAAGTAAACTGGTTTGTTTTAAATCATCTATATATAGATTGGATTTGCATATGAAATATATGATTCTGTGTGTTAGTTCCGGCACAGTATGGCGGTATTCATATTTCTTATTAATCGAATATAGAATTAAGGGATCCATTGTTGGTTAAATATTTTGATGGCTTAAAATCAAGGAGCAGAGCAGTTGCGTGGGGTTATAGTGGTTCTCTGTTTTATTTGAATGAGTGATGCAACTACCTACACAGAAGTTAATTCATCACTCAAGGGTGCATATTATTGAGTTCATCCTTTGGTATCATGTCAAAGGCGGGTTTATAAATATAACTAATGAACGCACTGTCCATTAGTTTTATAATAGTTGTGATGTGCTCGGCTATTCTTAGAACGGATATATGTGTATAGCTGTGGTAAATAATGAGTTCGCGGCCTGCATTATAGGCTTACACATTATATGAAATACGGTCAACCCCACGCTGTCAAATTGTTTGGAAGGAGCACGTGGGTTCCGGGTTCCTCTACTATTTTATTGACTACGCGTATACGTTGAGGGCAGAGTGTGACATATAGATCTTATATGAGGGAGAGGACAAATCAAGTAGCGGGATAGCGGAAGCAGTGACAGTGGAAGCAGTGATAGCAGAAGGTGTAACCGCACATGCGATGGAACTGTAATATGGGATTCCACTGGCGGTGATTTTGTGAAGGCATGACTGTAATCCAGGTTGAATCAAGAAATTGTGATGGCCGAATTGTGATGGCCGAGGATTAAGATCACTGTAATTTATTACAGCCATCTTAGGTATGAGATTATGGGATCAATTAGAGAGAGAATGAGAGAGAATGAGGGAGTATGAAGAATAAGAGGCCATGAATAGGCCATGATTTCTCTTGTAAATATTTTATTTCTTAATTAATTATTCTCTCATATTTTTGTGTGCATATGGTTGGTGTGATCTTCAGTTAGTTTTATTGTTTTTATTGAAGACCTATGGTTAGAACACTGTATGAAATTTTGGCATCAGAGATCGGGTGAGAGATGAGATGCATGTTTATGAGCAGAGAGTTTAAAGATCCTGGTTTTGCAGGTCTTACCCTGCATCACCATCTCTCAAATCTTTAAATCTAGGTGCTACCCACAACATAAAGCTTCTCATGCACTCAACTTGAATATATATTTTGCAATAGGAGGTTGAGGACCTACCCTCGGCTCCTATCAACCCACCTTGAGCTAGCCCAAAACCCACCATGCCCATTTTATAAATCCACCACCAACAAGAACATTGCATATACATGCATGCAAGGATATGATCATTAATGCTGAACATGCATTGAGAGTGGCAGGCATTGCCTCTAAGGCCCCCATTACATCTACAATTACACCCTCATTGGGGGACCTACATTCCCCTTATATTCCTTATAACCATCTCTACATATTTTGATAAGACATTGTTCAACACAATTAGACTTTAACAATTTTGAAAACATCTTAGTAAGGGTTCTCATTGGAATAGTAGTTAATTGTCTCTATGCATGTTGGAGCAATAACCAAGGAAGAGGGTTTTTGTTCTTGTGATCTATGACATAGCAAAAACTAAGAAAGAAGAAAGTCACTTTGATTTTGGTATAGTAGATTAAAAGTCTAAGATAGTGTACATGGGAATTTTCACTTAGGATTTTCTTTTTTAAGCCGATAGGATTTTTATTATGAAGTTCATCCTCACAACACTATAGCAGAATCGTTGACCAAGAAATAATATAACAATTTGACAGTGGTTATTGACTCAACCTAGTCATCCATATCTTAACTCTTTTGGCTCTTTTGCGCTTAGCTCCTCCCCGAATTTCTCATCATAGGACCATTGTCTATGGCCTACCACTTAGCCTAAGGTGTGAGGGTTTTTTTTTTGCTACCAGGGGATATTTCTTCTTTGTTAAGTGATTTACACCCTAGGTCCTTTAAATGCTTCTTGACCATGTGCCAACCCAATATCAGGGCCTCCTTATCACAAGTTTCCAATCGCTAACTATTACAAAGTGTTGACATCTTCAACCTACGATATGCCGACCTCCGATATGACATCATCATATTCCACGTGGCACCTCATGAGTGGTGTCAGGCATCACCCATATTTGAACCCTTAGGCCCCTTAAAATGTCAACACTACGTGCCACGTGTTCTATCGTCTTGCCACGTCATGCTTATGTCATATACCATTGTATCTTTATCAAAACCAATCATATGTTGCCATGTGTCTTTATTGGAGGCAATCATATGCTTCCATTTGTAGCTTATCAGAACCAATCATATGTTGTCACATGTCCTGTTAGATGAGAGATAAAAGGGCACATCAAGCTTTGGTTTTGCGATGAAATCCTTTGTTAATCTTTATCAACACTCCTCGATGGTTTTTAACGCTATCGACACTTTATGCATATCACAACTTTTTATAGGTTGTCACCTTAAGAAGTTCTGATTTGTCAATCTTCCAATGTGTCGATGCTTCGATATTGTGATGCGTTGATGTACTTGATGCTTTGATGTTGTGATCACCGATATGTTGGACCTCTAATATGCGATGCACTGATATGCAGGACCTCCACCATCCTGAGCTACGATATGTCGATATGACATCATCATATTCCACATTGCACTTCGTGAATGATGCCATGTGTCACCCACATTTATCCCCTTTGGCCCCTCAAAGGGCCAAAATTTCTTGCCATGTGTCTTGCCATGCCACCACGTCATGCTAATGTCATATGCCACTATAGCTTTAACAAAACCAATCATATGATGCCATGTGTATTTATCAAAGCCATTCATGTGCTTCCATGTGTAGCTTATCAAAATGAATCATATGATGCCATGTGCCCCACTAGAGGAGAGAGAAAAGGGCTCGTAAACATTTGGTTTTGTGATGAAATCTTTTCTTAATATTTAGCGGCACTCCCTGACAGTTTTTAACACTATCGAAACTTTATGCATATCAAAGAGGAAACATGTACTGACGTATCAGGAGATTGGCATATCGTAATATTGATGAGGAACCAGATCAGAGTATCGACGAATGATGTTATTGAGGTTTTTTAAATGTGTCTCAAAATCTAAAACCATGATATGCATTTCCTCTGATATGCGGGTGCAGAGACAATGAGGTGAAATGTGGGTTTTTTACTCTGACACTTGATTATCATATGTTTTATGCCCTGGCCACTTTATAATATTTGTTTATTGAAAAGAGACACATTAATATGATGGATCAAACTTTGGGTTTCAGAGATTTCCAAAAGGATTCTTTTGGTGTCAAAGTCTCAATGCCCAAAATCTCTGATATATATTTAATCAATATGCCACATTGTTTAATGATTAAGGCTTAAATCCTATGCACACATACTGGTCTCGGGGGCTATTTTATTCATTAATCTATTTAATGGACTGACTATGTGCATTTATTCTCATTTGCACGAAGATCTCTGTAATTATCTATATCATTAGTAGCACCAAGCTCTATGGCATCTGTCATTACTCTCATTTATTTCTCCCTCTTCTCAATTGGTGGATGGATGTGTGCTCTATTTAGCCTCTTCACCTTGATCTACTCTGCTACTTTTCAGGCTAAATTTTTTGTTGTTGTTGTTGTTTCTCTCTTGCTATTGCTCTTGTTGTTGTTGGTGCACGTCCTACTGTTGTTGCCTTCGTGCTGATACCTGTCTTGAAATTCCATTAACAAGCAGGTGAGAATCGAGAACTTGCTAACCATATCTCCTTGCAAAATCAGATGCCAAGTATCAATGTTGTCATGCTTCATATATGGTTTTTTTTTGTATGTTTCTATTATAAGAAGAATATCTACATTGTTTAGACGTATAGAACAATGGGGTGTGGAGTTTCTAAAATGTCATATATAGAGAGGAGTCTTTCTATGATTAAAAATCTCATGCTTGATTTCTAGTTACCTTTCAATGTTAGCAGCAATCTAAATTTTGAATTGTTCTTCTTTCATTTGCTTGCAAATATGGTAATCATGTGAGTGAGAGATCGTTGATTCATTGATTTCCCCTTCCCTTTCAATGTTAACATCATTTCACTTGCTTTCACCTTTAAGGATACCTCCTTGCCTCCTCATCATGGATCCTACCTTGACAATGAATTCCATCACTTTGTTGCTAGTTGTCTCTACAACGATCCAACCATCACTCCACATAGTTGAACTGGACTGGACCTTCTTCCTTTGAAAAAGACATCGTCCCAACGATACCACATTTCCCTCTCCAACAGTACCTCTTAGCACAAAACTTTTCTTCCATCTGCTTACAATGCCCATGTCGCCTTTATAGGCTTGAAATTGGTGTCGATTATCATTCTCAAAGAAGCCACTTGCACACTTTTTCATAACTATGTCTATGTTCACACTCTTCACCACATCCTTTATGTTTTTCTTTTCCTTCCCTCTCTTTGCCATTGACATTCTAGTTCATGCAACATTGCTTTCCTCTTTCTTTTCTCCTTTTTCATACTATAAAAGTTCTTGAACTCGAAGTTCTGAAATGTCATGTAGCTTTGATTGGGGACCCATCCCTTGTTCAAATTATACAACCGTCCATATATCAAGAAGGCTCCTCAACGTCACATGGCCCCTGTTCGCATACTCCTGCTTTGACACATCGTTCTGCTTCATCATCAACTCAGTTGTCCTCTACTATTCTTATTTCCATGTCATTCATGGCGCTAAGCCACTACTGTAAATATTGGTTGATCTAAAGTAGGGCGCTTGTAAAAACAACCCCTCACTCATATAACAATGCTTGTGCCTCTGGAAATGTCTTTGGATTTGACCACATTGATTGTGCCAATGATGCAATCCATCTCTCTGCCTTCGGTGAGTTAGAATATTCCTTGCATGACCTTGTCCAAATTGGGCATATTTACATGGTTTCAAATGGTACATTCAAACCAACAAACATAAATTACAACCATCTCGATAGCAAATGGGAAGTCTTCCTCTCTGCAACTTCCATTTTTCAACCTTGCTTGGATGATGTTCTGACAATTCCTCTCCACCATTTCCATTTCAAATCTATAAATGAAATCAGATCTGCAAACCTCGACGCAATTATGGACATCGTTGGCATGGTGAGGCCCACTTCTCCAACCTCCACCATTCGTCGAAGAGATGGGTCTGAAACAACTAGAAAAACTATTAGCTTGGAGGAAATCTCTAAGTATAGTATCGACATCACCCTATGGGGTGAGCATTGCCACACTATAGGCAAGGAACTCATTGAGCTTCGCTCTTCAGGTGATTTGACCGTGCTTGTAATCAAAGGGGGCTGCATAACCTAATTTAATGGAAGAACTATAGGGACTATCTCCACCAACAACCTCTTGTTGGATCTCGACATTCTAGAGACTCACCAACTTCAATCATGGTTTCATGAAAAAGGATACTTGGGTTCTTCACCATCATTAAGTAACAATTTCTCTGGGTCTTCCAAGCGAACCCACCCACAACGTATAATTTCTCACCTCATAGACTTGCATCCCCTCGGAAAAGAAACATGGTTCTCCATTCATGGAACCATCACCTCTATTGATGTTATCACCAAAAAATTGATCATCTAGCCTAATTTACTAGATGGATCGAAGTACACTATGTAAAGTCAATTTTACCATAGTAAAATTGCTTTCACTGTGAGAAATTAATTAATAAACCACCTTTGTTAAGTAATTTATAATTAAACCCATGAAGAATAATTAAATAAATCACTATGTATTTGATTTTATTCTAAGAACAATTAATTAAACCATTGTTCAAATATTATTCCTTGTCATATTTGACCCAATTATGAAAAATCAACAGATAAATTATTAATTATCTAATTTTTCTTTTAGAATAGTTTAATTAATTATTATTAACTTGTTAAATTTGACTAATATCTTAGGAATAATTAAAATAAATATTATTTGTTTTTATTCCATTAACAATTCCTTGAGATGATAAATGAATCATTTATTTATTTATTATTTCTAAATAAAAGTTTAAACACGTTTTCCCTCCTAACCAAATATAATAAAATATTCTAAGTGGTTATTCTAAAAATGGGGTTAATAATATTTTATTATTGCTCATTATTCGAGGATAACTTAATATTTTTTATAAATAGAAGGATTTTCCATTCATTATTCACTTTTAATTATTTTCATTGTTGCACACACTGGTGTAACTCTGATTATTTTCATTGTCCACCACCATTTTTCTGTCGTTTGAGTTCCCATTGAGCTCAAACATTTTATTTGTTGGGTTTACACATTATAGAGGAGAGAGACTCTACACAAGCTAAAGATGTTTGAGGATAGCCAAGAACCCATCCCATAGAGGGGGACTAGTAACATTTATTTGTTCCCTTCACAGGCGTTACAATAAAAACTATTCTTTGTATATCTAGTTTCCATTAGATGATTTGAGTTATTACTGTTTCTTTTTGTTGTTTAGTTATGATTGTGGCATAGATCATGGCTTTGACAAATTTTGTTTTTATCATTTGCTGCAGATCTACAACGTTTAGTAGCCATTTATATTGTTGAGATTGTTTGTCATCCAGAGTCTTAAATGTTTTCTTTTCATACATATTCGAGAAGAAAACACTACAACAAAATTGGCGACTCCACTGGTTTTTTACTTCAGATCCAAAAACCTCGGTGACATTCAATTTTTGGCTTAGGGTTTCTTATTTTTTCAATCTCTTAATGTTTCCTAGCTTTTTAACCCTAGATCTGTTAAATTTCTAATTTCATCAAGTTTTCTAGGCTTTTCCGCAAGTCGCCGGAACCAGTTGCGACAGAGACGACAATTTTTTCCGAGATTTGCTTACTGAGAATCAAGGAGTAGAAATCACATTTTTTAGACCAAAAAGTGTGAACTGGAGTCCAGAGCACACCTTTCAGCCCAAAAAGTGTGATCCCACCTAAAAACAGGTAAGTACTAGTGATTTTAGGGTTTCAGAGTTTTTATCAGATATCTTTTTGGGTTTTTTCGAGAGCTATCTGCTCGGTGGTTTGACCTTTGTCTCATCCCTCTTAGGCCTTGATATACTCTTATACTCATCGAAGTGGAATTTATCCCCCTAGGGCTTCTAATATGCTTCCACCTTTATAGGAGGAGTTTCGCTGAGTGAGTAGTCTGAGTTCCCATAGCACTTTCAGCCATATTTTCCATATTTGTACCCTTCTGTTTCAGATCTCCAAAGATAGGTTGTTTCCATCCATAGTTTCATATTAAACCTTGTTTGGTCATTTTCCATAGGGTCCCATCGGTTTTCCTAGGTGTTTCACCCATCTCCCTATCTTTTTGCAATGATCTTCCTCTATAGTTTTTTACCGTAGTTGCACCACTTTCCAGCAACCTACTGTCACTTGATCCCAATCACGTTGACAATTAGATATCTTGACCTTCTTAGTGTGTTTTTTGGTTGATTTTTCCACCAACGAGTACACTATTTGCAAACCCAGTTTTGGTGGGGTTTAGTTAGTTGTTTTTCTGTTCATTTTTTGTCATTAATTTCAGTTTATTTTCAACAAGATTTTTTCTTTTTTACAAACACAATCTAGGCTTAATCAATAAATACACTTGCACACACAAGCACACCTTAAGCAAAGGGCTCTTGGTTTACATCGCCAATCTAAGACTTAACATAATAAATTTATCTTCCCATATCGAGAGAAAGTCATATTATTAATCTCCCTTTGCCATTTATGTGTCACGTGTGTCTTTCCACCATTGCGCTACCAAGGCGTTTGTCGTAGAGACTATTAGGCCTTCACTCGCAGTTTTTGCTTGGGCATATTACCCCTCCCCATCGGGTTCGAGTTCATAGCCCTCCGAGTCCCCATACCGACTCTTCTCCTGGTTCATCCGATTCCTCATTTGATTCTGAGCCTCCTTCACTGCATGTCATCACCATGTCTAGACCCACAGCTGGTGCTAGAACCCAACCTGGTGTTGGCTCCTGTTCTATCCCGGTAGTCACATCAAGTGGAACAGTCTCAGGAACCATTTCGGCAGCCCCCATGCTCCCTTTTATGGCTAGGTTAAGTCTACCATATTTTATCCAATTGATAAATGACCCCATACACCATGATGTTGATTGGCCTGCTATGCCAACTAAGCTTCCCTCAGACATCCCAAAGTTTGAGGGTAATGCTTGAGGGGATCCTACCAACCATGTCTACTCCTTCCACATTTGGTGTTCATCCAACTACATTACTGATGACTCCATTTGTCTTTGTCTATTCCAATGCACACTCACTAGAGATGTTGCAAAATAGTATGTAGACTAGATCGCCACATCTCATTCTGTGTTTAGGATGCTCGCTAAAGCGTTCCTCTCATATTTCTAGTTATCTCTCCAGTACGACACTGGTACATAACTATTGACCTCATTTCGTCAATCCTCCACCACTCGCCTTTCCAACCATGTTCAAGAGTGGTGTCGAACGAGGAGCACATGTCGTGCCCCGCCCTTCGAAGACCATGTTATCTATATTGGTTTCTTAGGAGCCTTTTAGCACACATTGGAAAAGATGTTGCATCCCATTTTCCTCAAACTGAGGAAGAATCTCTCCAAACCTCTTTAAGGTATGACCTGATATATACAAAATCTGGTTATGTCTATACCGTCATTCCAAACCTCCCCCATCCTGGAGATGCCAATGTACGAGAGGCATCTCACGCCGCTGACAGTATCCTTGGAACCCTTTCACACCCTTCACCATATACTCAACAAAGTAATGGCTGTCCGTAGGGGGGCACTAGATCCTCTAACACTCATGCCCCTCCTGCTAGAAACATTTTTTCAGGGCCCGAACCTGTCTACCAAACTAATGCTACTCCTTATGCACACATGAGCACTCTAGCCCCTCAAGCATCAGCGTTGCAACCTCCCATGCATCCTCAGCCCCAACAACCACCACCCCCTCAGGGTCAAGTGTTTTCACAGTAGAGTGCGACCAATCCCCAAAATTCGAAGAAAAAGAATAAGGGGAAGGGTAACAAGGGTAACCAGGGTAATCAAGGTAATCAACTTAGTGAACCCCAATAGAACCAGCCTAACGCTAAAAATTAGCAACATGGCAGCCAACCCAAGTAGAACAGGGCTATTCGTATGAACAAGGCTTGTAACAATGTAAACTTTGAAATGGAAACTGATATTGCTACCCATTTCGTAGAGATAGGGAAAAAGTGACCTGATTTTGAAAAAGGGTGATGCAGAACACACATATTTTTTTTAAAGCATAGTTTTTGGCACTTTAATTTTTTTTATGTACATTACATTTTAGAATGTTAGTGATTTGTATGCTGATTAAAAAAAGTGATGATTTTGCATCATGTCGTTTTTTTAAAAGACCTATTTTTTTACTTTAAATTTTCTTAATCTATAAAACGTATATAATTAATGTTTCATTTAACGATTTTTGACACGTTGGAATTTTTTAAGTCAAATTTTTTGGTTGACATAAAAAAATAATAAATAAGTAAAAATATATATTTAAAACTGTAAAATTTAATTTAATAAAATTAAAAAAAATTAAAAAAACGTTAACAAAAAAAAAAAAAAAAAACAAACTAGATTTAATAAAAAAATTAGAAACAATTAACCCAAAAAAAATTAAAAACTATTAAAATAAGATTAACATTTTCAAAAAAAACTAAAAAGCATTTAAAATTTAAAAAAATATATTATTTCAAATTAAAAAAAAAAAATAAAATCATACCCTTTTATTTAAAAGAAAGACATTTTAAAATTTTATATTAAAAAAATTTAAAATTTAAAATATCGATTTAATTTTTTTTTACATTATTAAAAATATATTTTTTTATTTAAAAAATCATTTAAAAAAAAAATAAAAGTAAATATTATTTGTTTCAAAAAATTAAATGCATTTTTAATAAAATATTCGTTTTTTTTAATATCAATTTTTATTTTTATTTTAAAATGGGCCAGGCTTACAGCGCAACTGCCCAGGGCACAGGCGTGGTTGTAAGCCTGGTCGTGCCACCACGAGTGGTCGAGTGGCGGTTGGGTGATTCCTAGAATCTCCAGGTCATTGCTTGGCTGCCTGTGGGGGCGCGGCCCTTGGCGGCAGCTGGGTGATTCCCGGAATTGCCCGGCTACCAAATTGGAGAAGGAAATAGTTAGAGATGAATGTCATGTGAACATGGAATTTTCAGTCCATGTTACTCAGTAGAATCTCGTTTGCGATGTCAAAAATGATGCACACCAAACCCTATAAATATAATGAGAATAATTTATGTTTAATAGATTTCAGTTGTGTACGTTGCAATTGAAGGCGAAACCTAAACCTGCTCATTTTGATTGAACATGGGTCAAGATTTTGGTATTTTGTTGCGTAGGTTTTAGGTTAAATAAAAACCCTTAATGTTAAAACTATTATCATTATATTTTAGGTGATACCAACGTTGTTAATCCACTTTATTAATTCCTCATTTAAAAATCCAAGAGTTAAAATGATAAAATAGTAACTACAGTAACATTAGTAACATTAACAGGGAATCAAATAACATCATACTTTTTTAACATTAAGAGGGAATCAAATAAATCTACATGCATCATTTTGGAGTGGTTACAGTTATAATAATTGCAAGGAATTGATGGCTGCCAATATATTTTAAATTTAGGAATTTTAATTTGAATCTAATTCCTCTAAATTCCGACAAGGTATCATTTATTCTAGTGTCACCCATTATGATTTTCAACCATGGAACAACAAACTTTATTTATTAATTCAAAAAAATATTATTTTTCAACTAGAATCAACTAATCTCAATCCCTAATGTTTTAGGTTAAATCAAAACCCTTAATCTCCAAACTATTATCATTATATTTTAAGTGATACCAAAGTTGTTAATCCACTTTATTAATTCCTCATTTAAAAATCCAAGAGTTAAAATGATAAAATAGTAACTTTAGTAACATTAACAAGGAATCAAATAACACGATACATTTTTAACATTAATAGGGAATCAAATAAATCTACATGCATAATTTTGGAATGGTTACAGTTATAATAATTGCAACATAATAAGATCAAAACTTTTCTCATTTACGTTGGGCGATTCCCAGAATCGTCAGGCCAATATATTTTAAATTTAGGAATTTTAATTTGAATCTAATTCCTCTAAATTCTGGCAAAGTATCATTTATTCTAGTGTCACTGATTATGATTTTCAACCATAGAGAAACAAACTTTATTTATTAATACTTATTTATTAATTCAAAAAAATATTATTTTCCAACCAGAATAAACTAATCTCAACCCCTAATGTTTTAGGTTAAATCAAAACCCTTAATGTCCAAACTATTATCATTATATTTTAAGTGATACCAAAGTTATTAATCCACTTTATTAATTCCTCATTTAAAAATCCAATAGTTAAAATGATAAAATAGTAACTTCAATAACATTAACAGGGAATCAAATAACATGATACTTTTTTAACATTAATAGGGAATCAAATAAATCTACATGCATCATTTTGGAGTGGTTACAGTTATAATAATTGCAACATAACAAGATCAAAGCTTTTCTCTTTTACGTTGGGCGATTCCCAGAATTTCCCGGTTGCCAATATATTTTAAATTTGGGAATTTTAATTTGAATCTAATTCCTCTAAATTCCGGCAAAGTATCATTTATTCTAGTATCACCCATTATGATTTTCAACCATATAACATCAAACTTTATTTATTAATACTTATTTATTAATTCAAAAAAATATTGTTTTCCAACCAGAATCAACTAAGCTCAATCCCTAATGTTTTAGGTTAAATCAAAACCCTTAATGTCCAAACTATTATCATTATATTTTAAGTGATACCAAAGTTGTTAATCCACTTTATTAATTCCTCATTTAAAAATCCAAGAGTTAAAATGATAAAATAGTAACTTTAGTAACATTAACAGGGAATAAAATAACATGATACTTTTTTAACATTAATAGGGAATCAAATAAATCTACATGCATCATTTTGGAGTGGTTACAGTTATAATAATTGCAACATAACAAGATCAAACCTTTTCTCATTTACGTTGGGCGATTCCCGGAATCGCCCGACTGCCAATATATTTTAAATTTAGGAATTTTAATTTGAATCTAATTCCGACAAATTCCGACAAATTATCATTTATTCTAGTGTCACCCATTATGATTTTCAACCATAGAACAACGAACTTTATTTATTAATACTTATTTATAATTAAAAAAATTATTATTTTCCAACCAGAATCAACTATTCATCCCTATGTTTTAAGGTTAAATCAAAACCCTTAATTGTACAAACTTTTATTATATATATATTATATAGAGAGAGAGGAGAGAAAGAGAGAGAGAGAGAGAGAGAGAGAGAGTATGCTTTGGTAGGTCCTTTTTCTATTTATATAAGATCAAACTAAGTCCACGCACTATCCATAGGTGGCCTCAACTTTCCCAGTGGGAAACCAAGTTTGTTGGCCACCTATGCATATTATATACCATCCAAAATTGGTAAGTTAGAAGTATTTCTACCTAGGCTATATAAACAGAGCTACTAAAAAGCCAGTTTTTAACTACAGTCCCATAAACATACATAAAAAAGTTCCCATAAACATGCATAAAAAGAAAAGCTAGCTGCTAAACAAAACAGAGTCCTGAGATCATATGTTCAGTCTATTCTTTCAGTTCATCCTGGTCTATCTCAACGACTGCTGGATCCTTTGTTGAGCCTTCATTTGCTGGTGCCATTTCCACGATACAGGGGAAATGTATTTGTATGTGGTCTAAGCACACATCTTGTTTACAGAGCTGGAATTGAATGGTCTGCAGGTCTCGTTTGTAATCAGGCATATCCCTGATTATCAGTGCCATCCCCATTGAAACTTGCTCCACTTCCTTGCACATCAGCCTCTTCCTGAGTCAGTGTAGATGGAGAGTCTGTTTGTATTGAGACATTCGGCCTCTCGTGTTTCCAGGGTCCTGAATTAGGTCTCCCCATTCCTCCATCTCTTCCTCTGAATCCTCTTCCTTCACCCTATCTTCCATCTCATCAATAATTCTCCTGATGCCAACATCTGTATCTTTCATATAGGCTCTGGCCGCTTCCCTCACGGTCTCATCCATGGGACGACGACCCATCCTTTTGCCTTTGCTGTCACTTTCTTGAGAGTGTGGACCAACCTTTGTCCTTCCCCTGCGACCACAACCGCGACCTCTGGTTACCCGAGCCATATCTTTGTTTCCTTCTATCTGTTCACCATACAAACAGTATTGTGTCAAAATAAAATCGTTTTCCAACCAAATTCCCATAAAATCAAGTGTTTTTGGCCTGCTTGTCCTATCCTACTTTTGACTACACTCCTCTGTTCCTAAATACCCCGAAGGGCCCATTTTATTCTGCCCCTTCTCATCACCCAGGTTTCTGGGAACTGTCTCAGTGTCAGTTCCATGGTCTTCCCCTTTTGTTTTCGACTGGCTATCCCCTGCTCGAGGCTTTCCAGGTATGGTGTCCACATGGGTTTGTCTAACATAGTTCTCTCCCATCCTCCCTTGCTGACTGACACCACTCCATTTTGCGAAAGGATTCCCCCCTTGGGAGGTCTTCTCCTCTTTCTAGGATTCTTACCCAATTTCCCCTCCCCAGTTCTCTCCCTTTTGTGACGCAGGTTTCACTCCCTTACCCCAACTCCCTGTCTGGTTACTGTTTCCCACCTCTCTGACCTCCCATCCTCACTATCACTCTCCATTTCCACATTTATGTTTTTGGTTCTGGATTCCGCAAGTCTCTTCCTATCAATATCTATATCCCCTCTCTTATCCTGCCTCGGAGCCGGGCTGCCGAGCTCTTTTCTCACCTGATTCCCATATTGTCTGTGCATCAACACCTCCTCACAAGGTCTTGCCCTCTCCCCTAGACCCCTGGTTCTAACCCCATCCAACATACTATATTATGTTGATCGAATTACAGAGCAAAGACAGTAAACATACCCGGTATTTCGCTTCCTGAGTTTTGACTGATTATCTGACCTCCTCATCACGCTTCTCCTTCGTTTCTCTCTTGATCTAACCCTCCTTTCTTCCTTACTCCCTCTTTCATACCTCCTCCCAGCACCTTGCTATCCCATCCTTCCTTCCTTTCCATCCTTCCCCCATCTCCTCATTCCGACATTTCTCATGCTTCTTCTGTCGACCATTCAGCCATACCTCTCCACGTTCTGCCTTTCCCCCATGCAAGCTGCAGTAGGCAGTCTTTTCTCTGGCCAACTCCTAACATTGCCATTATGGCTCCTTACCCACTCCATCACCCCGATCGGGGACCTGTTACAATCCTTGTTATTTTGATTATGCATGTTCTTCATCTTTGGTTATTATTTCATTCAGTGGGTCCACTCTAATGTCCCTTGGCTGGATAGGCTAGGTTCGTTCCATGTGTCCCAACTGTGGATTACTTCCCCAATTGGCTAAGAAATTGGTCACTTTATTTCCTTCTCTTTTGACGTGTTTTATTTTTATATAGTCAAATCTTTTCATGATCTCACCCAGTTCTTGTATGAGGCTTGTTGTTCTCCAGCTATGGCAAATCCTATCCCATGCCATTCCATTATATAATTTCCTCATCATGTTGATTACCATTAATAAATCCCCTTCCACTTTCAGTTGTTTTCACCCAAGCCTGATAACTGTCCTCATCCCTTGTCTTACTGCCATGATTTATGCTTCATTGTTGCTCATCATGCCTCCATAAGCCACGTACACCAAACAAGTCCTGCCCTGGCTGTCTCTGAATATGCCAGCTATTCATGCATTTCCTGGATTGCCTTTAGAGGCTCCATCAAAGTTTAATTTGATGAAGCCCTCAGCGCGTCTACTATACTTCTTAGGCATGACCCCACTCATTCTTGTTAATTTCCAAGCATTCGTTCCCACCATCTCCTTTGTTAAGTTAATCTTTTTTAGTATACTTGTTTCCTACAACATGGTCTCCCAATCTTCTTGCTTCCATTCTTCTACTAGTATGGTTTCTCTTATATGATCCATTACTCCTCTCCATACCTTCTACAATGTAAATTCTTCATTCTTGAAGATCCTTCTGTTCCTTTCCTTCCATATCATCCATAGATTGAAGCTTATAGCTAGCCCCCATGCTCGATTTAGTACCGGACTATTGTAGTGGCCACGTCCCCATTATTGGACTGTCTCTTTTATGCTTTGAGGGTTCATGTCCATCCTTTTGAAGACCTCATAGATAGCTCCCCATTGTTGTTCTGCAAATTGGCATGAGTTCAGAAGGTGTTCTAAGTTTTCCTTTGCCTGCCTGCATAGGTCACAACAGGTTGGTCCCTACATCCCTCTTCTCTGTAATTGATCCCATGTCAAAATTCTGCCTTTGCATGTTAGCCATAGGAAATGGGTCACTTTTGGCCACCATTTTCTCTTCCATATTTGTTTCCATAAGTGTTGGTTCCTTTCTTGTTCCCTTTCGGCCTTTCGATCATATGCCTCCTTTACCGTGAAGTTACCTTTCATTATGTATCCCCATCTCAGAATATCTGGTCCGGCTCTAATTGGAATTTTTTGTGTTTCCATTTCTTTCCTATAGAGATTTCTCTATTATGTCTCTATATTTTGGCCCCACTCTTCTGGGTTCTTCCAAACTCTCCAATTCTCCTCAATGTTTTCATGCTTCCAGAAATCATCCACTCTATTTGCTCCTGCTTTTTTTGAATACTGCAGAAGACTTCTGAATTCTTGCTTGCCATTTAATTTTTCACGTTGTTTCCAAGCTTCATCCCAAAACTTTGTTGTTTTTCCATCTCTTATTCCCAGAAGGTATGCTTTGCGATTATATCCCTATTCTCGTTGGCCAAGTTCCAGATGTTGGATCCTCGTGGTTTTTTTGTATGTCTTAAGATATCCTCCATTCTTCCTGGCATGTTATACTTCTTGGTCCAAATTCTTTCCAAAGGTCCCCTCCTCCAGTCATCCACCTCCACCATAGCTTGGCCCCCATAATTTGGTTGGTGAGGTATGGGTCCTTTAATCCTAGGCCTCCTTCCTCCTTTTTTCTAATCATTACTTGCCATGAAATTAACGCCCTTTTTTGTTGTTTTTGGGAGCCTGCTCATATAAATTTTTTTAGTATTTCTACCATTTTGGAACAAGCTCCTTTCGGGGCTACCATCCCTAATAATTGGTAAATTTGAATGGATTGCAGGACTGCTTTTACTAGGACCACTCTTCCTACCAAGTTTAGGAATCTGAATGCCCAGTTGGCTATCCTATCTTAGATATTTTGTATAGTTTGTTGTCAATTTACCAATTTTAATGAGTTGATTGTTAGGGGTATGCCGAGATACTTAGTTGGGAGCTCACCTTCCCTGAAACCCAACAATCTTTCTAGATAATATTTTACATTTCAATTTGTGTTGATGAAGTAGGCACACGACTTCTCTTTATTGATTTTTGTTCCGGAGGCTTCCATGAACAGATCCAGGGTGTCCTTCATTCTTTTGACTTCCCTATGAGATACATTACAGAATAACATAATATCATCCATGAATTGTTGGTGGGTTATCAGGAGTTCATTCTCCCATACCCTTATCCCTTTGATTCTATTCTCCTCTACTTCCTTCTTGATATACCTTCCTAGACCTTCTACTGCTATAATGAACAGGAAGTGTGATAGGGGATCCCCCTGTCTTAACCCTTTTGTGGCATTGAAGGTGGATGTTGGGGTTCCATTAAGGAGGATCGAGAAGACGGGGTAGATATCATTGCAAAAATCCATTCTATCCATCTTCTATAGAATCCAAAAGCTTCCAATACTTTTCTTAGGTATTCCCAGTTTAATCTATCATAGGCTTTGGATACATCCAATTTTATCATCGCTCCTACCATCTTTTTTTATTTTAGCAAGTGCACCACCTCCTGGGATACTATTAGACCATCTAAAATCTGTCTACCTTCTACAAAGACTGTTTGCTCAAGAGATAAAATACAAGAAAGAATCGGTTTCAGTCATTTAGCTATTAAAGTAGAGATCATTTTCTAGGTAACATTGCACAGGGCGATTGGTCTAAATCCATGCAGTTCCTCCGACTTAGAGGATTTAGGTATGAGGGAAAGAAGGGTAGCATTTAATCTTGGACATACCTTTTGATTCCTTCTAGATTCCTCCACCACCACAACTATGTCGCTGCCTATAAATTTCCATGCTTCTTGGTAGAATTCTGCCATAAAGCCTTCCCATCCCGGGGCCTTATTTTTTGTCAATCCTTGCACCACTTCTTCAACCTCCTCTATTGTGGCTGCTCCCATGATCACAAGGTTTTGCTCTCTAGTATTTAACTTGGGGATCTCATTGCAAATTCTACGCATGGCCTCCTGTCTTTCCTCATGAGGTTTCGTTAAGAGTTCTTTGAAATGTCTCACCAATGTTTCCTCCATTTCCTCATGTTGTGTTTGTCATTAACCTACTTCATTTTTAGAGAAAATATTATGTTTCTCTGTCTGTGTTGTATCATTGCTTTGTGAGATAATTTGGTGTTCCTTTCTCCCTCTCTTAGTCAGTTCACTCTTGATTTCTGTCGCCATAAGATCTCTTCCCGATTCCTGCGTTCCTCCATTTGACTAACCATTCTGCCCTATTCTGCTTCTATTTCAAGGCTTCTCCCTTCCCTTATAATTTCCTGTTGGATTTCTTCCATCTTTAGCTTTAGCTGTTGTTGGTCCTTCATTATGTTCCCAAATTCCTGCTAGTTCCATTCCTTTATTTTTTGCTTTATTTCCTTTAGCTTTCGCTGGAACATTTGCATTCTATTCCTGCCCCTATGTTAACTCTGTTTCCACCATTCCTCCACCTTGATTATGAATTTAGGGTCTTGAAGCCAAAACACTTCAAATCGGAAGGGTCAATTTTTAGGGTTGGATTTGAGTTCAATCTCCAATCTCACCGGTCAGTGGTCTGATCCCATCCCAGGTAATATCATTTCATCCACAAAAATGTCTCTGCTTACTATCTCTTCAGATATTAGGAATATATTGAGTCTTGAGGCAATTTGATGTTTGTCCCCTCTTCTATTATTCCAAGTATGATTTCCATTAGTGGTTGTGATATCCACTAACCTCTGCTCGTTTATGGTATCCCCAAACAGCTCCATGTCTACATCCACCCTATGCATTCCTCCTCTTTTTTCATTTAGGGATTTAATCATATTGAAGTCTCCTCCTATTATCCATGGAATATTTTGATACATGCTTCTCACTTTTGTCATATTGCTAATGAAATTTTTCCTTTCTCCTGGGATATGGGGGCCATAAACTCCTGAGAGTATGACCCATTCTTTGGAGCCAATGTTTCTGAATTTTCCAGAGAGTATTCTTGTCATACTTGTCCAATCCTCGAATCGTACATCATCTGGGTTCTAGAGTATGGCCAATCATCCTGCACTGCCATTAGCATGTTGTCCTACTACATCATACCTTGGCCTGAAGTTTCCCATGATCTCTTTCATCTTCATTTCACTAATCTTAGTTTCTTGTAGTAGCATAACACTGGGCTTATCTTTCCTCAATATTTCTTTGAGATATATCTGTTTCCCCTTACTGTCTAGACCTCTTATGTTCCAGGTCATAATTATCATTTCAACATATCGGTTGATTGGTGAAATACCTCCGATAATGGCACCACTCTTCCTGAGTTTACGAGCATTTCTCCTACCATTTGGATGGATTTACTAATGGGTCTTTTGCCCCTTTTTTCCTTGCTTTGCCTGATGCTCCCATTTCTGGGCCTTGTCCTCCTTGTGATCCAAGATGTTCTAGTTTATTAACCACTATCGTTCCTCATTTTAGTTTATACTGTTGAAACATCTCTTTATATAGTTGTTTTTTATCTTCAGGGATGAGCCTCTCATCCAGGTGCCTCCACTCCTGCAGTAGTCTCTTCATTAATTGTTCCTCTTCATTATAATTTTCCTTCTATGTGTCTATCTCCATCTGGTTTTGCTCTATTTGTTCTCTGTTTACTTCCTCTTCTCTTTCTTCCACTATTTTTGTCTGTATCTACCGTTTTCCTTTTTCTTTCTGTTTTGGCTCATCGGGTTCTTTACTACTTTCCACAAGTACCTCTTGTATCACTACAAATTTATTTTGGTTCTCCTATTCCTTCTCTTTCTGAGGACTCTTGTGGATACCCAATGTTTTTTGGTTCCTTTTCCTTCTTTGGACCTCTTGAAAGCCTCCTTCCATTTCCTTACTCATCCCTTCCTCTTTCTTATTTCCCTAATTGTTCTCTAGGATGTTCAGGGGGCAGGATCTGAATAGGTGGCCATATTCATGGCATCTCCTACACCTGAATGGTATATGCTCATAATTGAATGGCTATTGCCAAACTTCATCATGATATTCTACTTCTATGCAATCAGGGAGAGGTTCTGTTATGTTCATATACACACATATTCAGGCATAAGAAGTGTACCTTCCTTTTCTTGTTGTATCCACCACTTTGACGAAGGTTCCAATCGAGTTGCCTGTCCCTTCCAGAATTTCTAGATCCCAGAAATCCATTGGGAGGCTGAATAGCCGGACCCAGATTGACGTCGTCAGCATTTTTTCCTGATCTGGGTTGTAGCACTCCTCTCAGTGTCATATAAACAGGCCAACATTATTATATAAATAGGGCCCCTCATCAAAGACCTTCTCCTTGTCTGTTAGGTGAGAAAAAACTATTGAAAAGAATCCTTTCGCTCCTAGTTTCAAGTCTATGTGACCTTTGGGTTGCCAATGCTGTTGGATCCATTTAATCAGTTCCTTCTCTGTTGGTCAAGCTCCTATAAATTTACAGATCAATGCATGATATTTCATATAACCACTGTACTCTTCCAGTTTGTTGTTAGGAATGATGAACTTGGGTTTCTTAACTGCTCTAGGCAGGCATTTGCCGCCCAAACCCGCCTGCCATCACGCTCCCATGGCTGGTGTATTACTTCTTTTTCCCTGTGGTCTGTTCATCCCATTTTTCTCACCTCTCCTGTTGTAACATTCTTATAGGAGGGGATCGTGTCCCCCCTTCCAGGCTCATCCTGCCTGCGTCAATCCTCACCTGTCTCCCTTTGTCTTGAATTTCGATCCTCTATCGAGTTGTATTGTCAAGGTATACTGATTCCCCTACACTCTGGTACTGTAGCAAGCTTGCCAGGACAAACCTGCTTCAAACCCTAACCCGTGACCCTGCACTCCCTGCCATTCAACTATACTTTCTATTATCATTATATTTTAAGTGATACCAAAGTTGTTAATCCACTTTGTTAATTCCTCATTTAAAAATCCAAGAGTTAAAATGATAAAATAGTAACTTCAGTAACATTAACAGGGAACCAAATAACATGATACTTTTTTAACATTAATAAAGGAATAAAATAAATCTACATGCATCATTTTGGAGTGGTTACATTTATAATAATTGCAACATAACAAGATCAAAGCTTTCAATATATTTTAAATTTAGGAATTTTAATTTGAATCTAATTCCTCTAAATTCCAGCAAAGTATCATTTATTCTAGTGTCACCCATTATGATTTTCAACCATACAACAATAAACTTATTTCTTAATACTTATTTATTAATTCAAAAAAATATTATTTTCCAACCAAAATCAACTAATCTCAATCCCTAATGTTTTAGGTTAAATCAAAACCCTTAATGTCCAAACTATTATCATTATATTTTAAATGATACCAAAGTTGTTAATCCACTTTATTAATTCCTCATTTAAAAATCCAAGAGCTAAAATGATAAAATAGTAACTTTAGTAACATTAATAGGAAATCAAATAACATGATACTTTTTTAACATTAATAGGGAATCAAATAAATCTACATGCATCATTTTGGAGTGGTTACAGTTATAATAATTGCAACATAACAAGATCAAAGCTTTTTTCGTTTACGTTGGGCGATTCCTGGAATCGCTGAGCTGCCAGTATATTTTAAATTTAGGAATTTTAATTTGAATCTAATTCGTCTAAATTTCGGCAAGGTATCATTTATTCTAGTGTCACCCATAATGATTTTCAACCATTTAACATCAAACTTTATTTATTAATACTTATTTATTAATTCATAAAAATATTATTTTCCAACCAGAATCAACTAATCTCAATCCCTAATGTTTTAGGTTAAATCAAAGCCCTTAATGTCCAAACTATTATCATTATATTTTAAGTGATACCAAAGTTGTTAATCCACTTTAGTAATTCCTCATTTAAAAATCCAAGAGTTAAAATGATAAAATAGTAACTTCAGTAACATTAACAGGGAATCAAATAACATGATACTTTTTTAACATTAATAGGTAATCTAATAAATCTACATGGATCATTTTGGAGTGGTTACAGTTATAATAACTGCAACATAACAAGGTCAAATATTTTCTCGTTTACATTGGGCGATTCCCGGAATCGCCGGGTTGCCAATATATTTTAAATTTAGGAATTTTCTCATTAGCCCAATAGCTATTCATCTTGGGGTCGATGGTCAAAAAACCCCTAGTTTTTTTCCCGA
>APFE030430351.1:0-14009 GCA_000404065.3 Pinus taeda | reverse complement strand
AAATCAAAGCATGTAAACCTAGGAAACCCTAATTTAACTAGTCTAACCTCTATAATGCAATGAATATGAGTAAAACTTCTACCAATGCTACTACTACCTCTAATAAGTGGAAATGCATGGATCTAAACTACTTGCATCATCAAAGACATGTTTTTGTACTTTTCATTAAGTAGGTGAAATAATTGTGATTTTGTGCTTATTAGGGTTTGGTTGTGCCGTTTGAATGGAGAAGGAAGGAAAGCGTGGGACAGGTTGGGGAGGCTGGGTGAGGTCCCTATGGACCCTTGGCATCCATCCACGGAGGTTTTCCACGTTCAGAAGCTCGGCAACCGCGTGAATGACCTCCTACAGGATGTCTGCAGGGGATCCTACAGGATACTCAGGGTTTTCTACAGGATGTCTCTAAACTGCTACAGGATGATCTACCGTGAAGGATTGAAGTGATGGAGGAGTGATGGAATGATAAGAAGAGATATGTAAGGTAGGGATCAGGCTGGTGATGGCTCAGAAGTGGAAGGATGAGATGGGAAACGGGTGTAGGGAGTATGTTGAAGTGATGTCGATGAGAGGTCAAGGAATGAAGCTACGTGAGGAATGAGAGACTTTAGGAGAGGACCAAACGAAGTGAGGGTCGAGGGGATATGATTGCATGCGTGATCGAGATGGAGGTAATGGTATTGGAGCGAGAAAGAGGAGTGTAAATGAAACAAATGATTATGAATGTCACCAAACCGAAAATACATCAACCTGAATTACTTATGCTGAGAATTCAATGAACAACGATCCAAAATGCGAGGAGAAATGTGTATGAGGCTGTGATGAAAGTGTGTGTGCAGGTGTGACTGACAAGGAAGCATCTAATCAAGACCAAGACTGTATTGCAGCAATCATCAAGTAAGCAATGCGTGTTTTTGGTGGCTAGTTATGGACTGCACCCCAATCTTCAAGAGAGATGGTAGTGAGCCTTAACAACCATTTTTGCTGGAGCTCCAATGGATGTTATATATCCTCTACTACGCTAAGCAAGTGGGATCAATTGTACCATAAGCAAAATCTATCTTACTCATAAGAAAATCAAACTGTCATTCGAATTGCATGTGTAAACGAAACTTAAAGTGCTGGAAATAAAATGGAAACAACACTACAACAGAGGGGATCTATGGCTCTCAGGTTGGGCCCTAACCTGAGAGCTATAGTCTCCTAAGAAAACTCAGAAATAGATCACAAACTGCCTTCTTTATTCATAAAACTGGTGTCATGCCGAATTGGCTTACAAAAAGGAATAAAACTAAACTGTGCTCCGAAATTACAATGATAATACGGGAGTTTCAACAACCATCTAAGGCTAAGGCCTTCAAATTTATACAAAAAAATGATGAGCCACCGAGTGCCCTTGATTTTAGGGGCTCGGTCCAACTAGAGTCTAACTGCGGATCCTGTAGGGCAGTCATAACTACTGTTCCTGTAGAACAGTTTATGACTGTTGTTCATGTAGGACAGCTGGCTGCTTCGTGAGCTCGGAGGGGAGATGGATTGGAGCTTGGAGTTCTTGGTGGGAATCACGAGGAATGTCCCAAGACTGTGGACATCTCTCCACAAAATCAGCATTGCCACCTTATTGTCTCCTTATCTCTTTTGCATTGTCTCTTGCTCCCTTTTTAATGCCAAAACCTAGAATCACAATGCATTAGTGTCTAACCTTCCTCCTACAAACAACATGAATAAACTAAGAAATGCATGCATAAGAAAATAAAGATGAATGGTTTGAGCAAGTAAAATAGGCCAAAATGAGCCCAAATTGTACCAAAATTGGGGCTCATCAGAACCCCTTCTGGGGTCTTCTGAAGTGGTTGACCTCCTCTGCCTCATTGATTTGGTGTTTCTTGGCTGGCTTGTGTATCATGCTTGGTTTTAGATTGAGGCGTATCATTATCTTTGTTTCCGTTAGGTTAGTTTTCCAATCCTCCTCAAACCAATTCTCGGTTAGAATGGTCTCTCTGATGTTTTGGATAATCTGATTCCATATTTCTAGTTTTTCTCTACCTTCCTCCTTGAATATCAATCTGTTTCGCTCTTTCCATATATTCCACAGAACAAATCCTAGTGAGAGTCTCCATGCCCTATTCAGGATCGTGTTCTGGTATGTTTCTTTCCTCCAGTTCCTTATTGTTATTTGCATTTTGTTTAGATTTCTGTCGCTAATTTCAAAAAATTTCTAATGTTATTCCATAGGTTTTCATTAACTTTGCAGGCATTGGTTAGGTGCTCCATTGTCTCTTCTGGCACATCTCAATGGCCCTTGCATTCCTTTTTTTTTTTTTTTTTTAGTTGGTCCCATGTTAGTGCTCTCCCCTGGCTTAGGATCCAAGTGAAGAAGGCTATCTTCAGCCATGTTTTTGTTTTCCATATGCTTTCCCATTTTTTTGTTTCTGGATGTCTGTTGTGTCCTACTTTTATTTGGTAGTCTTCTCCTATTATAAACATGCCTTTGATTCTATGGAGCCATCTTAGAGTGTCTGAACCTTTTTTATCATTATTTTCCTTATTGCCATTTCCTTGTCATAGAGTTCCCATTGGGGTGTTGCTGGCGCTTTTGGCCAATTTTGCTGTTGTTTCCACTTTCTCCAGTATCCTTCTGGTTTTAGGCACCATTAATTTAGTATTGTGTTGCCCTTGTGTAAGTTGGTGAATTGGTGGATCTCTATGAGCTACGATTGATTGTTGAGTTTTTCTCTCTATTGCCACACTTCTTCCCAGAAGTTGGTTTTATCCCCTTCTCTGACTTCCCAGAAGCTGTGTTCTCTGATCATATCCTTGTTGGAACTGGCAAGATTCCAGATTACAAAGCCTTTCTTCTCATTTTGGCTTCACAACTTTCCTTCTAGGGACCTAAGCATGTCATATTTTCTCTCCCATGGTTTTTTCCAAAGGTCTACCCCTCCCTGAATCCATCTCCACCACAACTTTGCCCCCATTATCTGGTTCAGGATGTAAGGATCTCGAAGTCCAAGTCCTCCCTCTTTTAGGGATTTGCTCAGCCAGCTCCAGGATAGAAGCACTCATTTCTTTGTCGTGCTAGGCCCTTGCCATAGGATTTTTTTGAACATGTCTACCATTTTCTGGTAGATTATTTTAGGGGCTTGACTGGTAAGTTCGTATATTAGGATGGATTGAAGCACTGGTTTGAGAAGAATGATTCGGCTTGGAGTGTTCAATGCTCAGAATGTCCAGTTTTGCATTCTCCGTTGAATTTTTCCCATCAGGGTGCTCCAGTTGGCCACTTTGTTTTTTTTGGTCATTTAGCTGGATACCTAGATACTTTGTAGGGAAATTCCCAATTCGGAATCCCATGGATCTTGCCAGGAAAGCTTGGGAGGGTGTTGGGGTGTTGAAGAAATATATATCTAATTTCTCTTTATTTATTTTTGTCCCAGAGGCACTTGTGAAGTTTGTGAGAATTTCAATTATTTTTTTTGCTTCTTTGAGTGTTGCTTGTCCATACAACATGATGTCATCAACAAATTGCTAGTGAGTTAGAGGGAGATCATTCCCCTAGAGTCTTAGGCCCTTATATTGTTCATTGTATACTTTAGCTTTGATGAGTCTTCCTAGTCCTTCAGCTGCGAGGATAAACAAGAACAGAGATATCGGGTTGCCTTGCCTGAGCCCTCTGGTCGCATTGAAAGCTTTTGTAGGTGATTCGTTAAGCAGTATTGACAGAACTGGAGTGTTAATCATTCACATTACCTAACGTATCCATCTTTCATCGAAGTCGAATACCTTTAGGATTTTTTGGAGGTATCCCCAATTTAGTTTGTCATAAGCTTTGGCTAAGTCTAATTTTATCAGCATCCCTTTGGTTTTTGAATTTTTCAATGAGTGTATTGCTTCTTGTGCCACCACTATGCCGTTTGTTATTTGTCTTCCTTTGACAAACCCTGTCTGCTCCTGGGATATCAACCCAGGTAATATTGGTTTCAGTTGGTTCACCTTTATTGTGGCTAAGATTTTATATATAACATTGCAGAGAGCTATAGGTCAGAATCCTTATGGTTTTTCTGAGTGCTCCATCTTTGGTATCAGAGCTAGAAATGTGGCGTTGAGGGCCGGATGCATTATTTTGGTGCATCCGGATTCCTCTACAACATTCACTATGTCTTTGCTCATGAAGTTCCATGTAGCTTGAAAGAATTCTAAAGTGAATCCATCAGGTCCAGGTGCTTTATTCTTTGCCATATTTTTTATTACCTCCTCCACCTCCGCTTTTGTTATTACTCTTAAGAGAACCAAATTATGATCACTACTTACTAGTTGGGGATATGTTGACTAATTTTACGAATGTTGTCCTCCCTTCAGATATTTGGTTTTGTTAGGAGCCCTTTGAAATGTTGAACCAGAAGATTCTCCATTTCGTCCTTCTGTGTTAACCTGTTGCCTTGTTGGTCCTTTACGGAGAAAATTATGTTTTGCTGTCTATGTTGTACCATTTCTTTATGGAAGAATTTCATGTTTCTTTCTCCTTCTTTTAGCCATTGAATTATTGACTTTTGTTTCCAAAGGATTTCCTCTTGTTTTCTCCTTTCTTCCGGGTTATTTAGCACCAGTCCCTCCTCTTCTGCCAGCTCTTTGCTTTGTCTTTCCTCTATGATTTTCTGTTGTATTTGTTTCATCTTTATCTAGAGTGCTTCTTATTCCTTCTGTATGTTTCCAAAATCTTCTCTATTCCATTTCTTTATCCTCCCTTTTAAGTCTTTTAATCTGAGTTGGAAGGTGTGCATTTGGTTTCTTCCTTCCATCACGGTCTCAATCCCTTCCCACCAATTCTTCATTTTATCTACAAAGGTGGGTTCTCTTAGACATAATGCCTCAAACCTAATGGGTCTATTCTGATTCTGATGATTCATAGCTATTTCTAGTTTAATAAGCCAATGGTCCAACCCTAAACACGGGAGGATTATTGCTTCATAGAAAATATCTTTTCCAATGAAGTGTTCTGTTGTTAGGAATATATGTAACCTAGATGTTATATGTTTGCTCCCCCACTTCGATTGTTCCACATGTATTTTCCATTTATGGTTGGAATATCTACCAATTTTAGTTCTGCTTAAAGGTCCCTGAACCTCTCCATCTCTGGTTCTTTTCTTTGCAGACCTCCTTTCTTCTCCTCTATTGAAGTTGTCAAGTTAAAGTCCCCTACTATCATCCATAGTTTCTCCTTATGGAGTTTTCCAAGATGTTGTAATTGAAGGAGGAAGATTTCTCTTTCAGCTAGGATATGAGGGCCATATACTGCAGAGACTAGAAACCATTCTCTGTTTCCGATTAGCCGGAATCATCCCATGATGATTCTTTTCATGCCTATCCAGTAATCCACAGTAATCTCTGCAGGGTTCCATAGTATTTCTATGCCTCCTGCACTACCTTTCGCATCTATTGACATGCATTCATATTTTGGTTTTATTTTATTTAGGATTTCTTCCATTTTCTTTCCTGAAATTTTTGTTCCCTGTATCAGCATTAGTTGAGGTTTTTCTTTTCATAGCCTTTCCGCTAAGTGTCTATGTTTTCCTTTACTATTAAGGCCTCTTATATTCCAAGATATGATTATCATTGGGTTGCTTGGTTAATTTGGTGGAATGTCGCCGATAGCGGTACTACCCTCCCTGTATTTACTAGCATTTCTCCCATGATTTGTATCGATTCCTGTAGGTTTCTTCGACCTCTTTTCTTTCCACCTTTTGCTTTGCTATGGTAGTTTTGAGTGCTATCCTATTGAAGGCCTAATTGTTCTACCATCTCCATTTTCCCTTTTCCCTGTTTCGCTTGGTATTGCTGGAATGTTTATCCGGATAGTCGTTTTTGCTCTTCTGGAATGAATCGTTCATCCAGGTGTCTCCATTCATTAAGTAGTTTCCTCAGCACATATTCTTGTAGACTTAGTTCTTCTCCTAAGCTTGTATCTATTTCCATTATAGTGTTATCTTTCTTCTCCCTCTCTTCCTTTTCCTCCTTCTCTGTCGACTCGCTCTGGGCTTTCCTCTTGGGCTTTGTTTTACCGTAGCTTGTGTTGCCTTCCTTTCTTTTTTCCCCCTGATAGTCCATTGTTTGGGTCTCGTTGTTATCTTCTTCCTCTTCTTGTAGTACTTCAAATCTATTTGTATTGCTGGGCTAGGCTTGTTGTTCTTTCTTTCCCCCGCTGGTGTTCTCTCTTGTTTGTCTTCTTTTACTTTTTACTTCTTGAAACCCTTCCTTGTCTTCTTGGTTTTTCCTCTGTTGTTTATGCCTGTGCTCCTCTTCTTCTATAATGAGTGGGCATTCCTTAAAAAGATGTCCATACTCATGACATCGTCTACATCTGAATGGTATATGTTCATAGTCGAGGGTTTGCTGCCAGACCTCTTGGTGGTACTCTAGTTCTACTGTATCTGGAATAAGGTTAGCTATATTCATGTAAACACAAATTCTAGCGTATGAGGTGTATCTTCCTTTTTTTGTAGTTTCTGCTATTTTGACAAAACTGCCTATCGTGTTTCCTATGCCCTCTAGAATCTCCTGGTCCCAGAAGTCCATTGGAAGGCCAAATAACCTAACCGACACTGGGGCTTCCAGGAATTTTTCCTTGTCTGGGTTACAACATTCTTCCTAGTATCTCATGAACAATCCAACATTATAATGAAAGTAAGGACCGTTCTCAAAAACTTTTTCTTTATCTTGCAGGTTCGAGAATATTACCGTGAAGAAGCCTCTAGATCCCAGCTTTAGCTCGATGTGGCCTCAGGGTTATCATTTTTGCTGAATCCATTTGGTGAGGTCCTTTTTCTTCGGCCATAATCCAATGAACTTGCATATGAGCATATGGTCTTTCATATAACTTCTATATCGCTCCAGTTTGTTCATCGAGATTATGAATCTTGGTTTCTCCGTCACACATGGTAGACATTTGCCTCTACTGCCTGCTTGCCATCTTGCTCCAAGGATTGGTTTTGGTTTTCTTGTTTCTCCCGCCTGGTTACTGATGTTCCGACCTTCCCCTGTCACCGCATCTTGATAGGAGGGGATTTCTCCTCCGCCCTCCTCCTCTGATTCTTGGTGTCTGGTTCTATCTCTTGCTGCAGTCTGTATTTCTTCAAAGCACTGCCTAACTCATGGTCGCCTGCCCATTAAGGTTGCAGAGCAAAAAAACTATAATATTGGCAACTTTGGTGTTTTTTATTTAGTTATAGGCTTTGAGATTATTTCAGAAAATTAATCTGAATAAAATCAAATAACTAATTTTTATTTAACTAGTATCATTTAAATTTTGAAATATTCCCAAATCATACCATTAAATTAATAATACTATAAAGATTTTAATCATAAAAAATAATTTAAATTCTCATAATCATTTTGATAATAAAAATAATCCACTAATAAAAATAATAATGGCATATTAGAATAAGCTTGGCATTGCTCCTTTGTCTGGTCAACCAAAAGTTTCCTACCCCGCCCTCCCTAGCGAGTTGGTATCAAAATTCTTCAACTTGTTTTCAAAGTCTTCTATCGTTTTGGATCTTCTCTTTATTTTTTAGGAACTTTTATCTCTTTGGATCTTCTCTTTATTTTATAGGAGATTTCTTTGTTAATCACAATTTAGTGTAATGTGCAAATTATTTATAATTATAAAGTTTTTAAACAAATAAATCAAAGTTGTTAATTTGATGAATAACATTAAGATTTTTTATAAAATATAATTATTTATTAAAAATTATACATATCATATTTTAATGTAGGTTTATTGAAGTAATTATTTTTAATTTATTTATGATTTTATATTATATACTTTTTCTTTTTGATGACGATGCGAATGTTTTCAAACTTTTCATAAAATTACTTAATAATCAAATTGATTATTAAAGTATTAATTTCAAATTAATTTTATCTTAAAAAATCTAATTCATAATTTTTTTTAAAGTAATTAAAAAAAAAAATTATTAAAAAAAATAAACAAAACAACTAAAATGTTATTTATCTAATTTACAATTTTCTACTTATATTTAGCTAATTAATTAATATATTTACTAACTTAAATACAATAAATCAAATCAAATTTTGTTATTCATTTTTCAAAATGATGAAATGTTGCAAGGTATCTATACTAGTTATTAGAACCTAATTGCGTTTTGAACAAACTATGCATATGAGTTCCAAATTGGCACCAACACTAAATTTATAACTTAATACGATCTAAATGAATCATGAATGGTCATGACTAAAAGTTTTTTCATACTGAGACAAGATAGTTGACTATTGAAATTCTTAATTTATAAGAAACGTAATTAATTTTTTAGTTTTCAATTTATAAGAAATATAAGTGGAATGTAAAAAACAATTATGTAATAATTAATCATTTTTGCATAATACTTATTATCCTTGGATCAGGAGTAATGCTTCACTAAGGTATTATAATAATTTTATGAGCAGTACTTATATCAATCATAGTTCAGGTTCATTTAGTTATGTGTAAATCAAATACACAAAATCATTAAGATAGTGTCATAAAAATTCAATTCATATGAATTCATACATAAATTGAATTAAATGTTTTTGTAATGACTTGATTCAGATCAACAGTTAAGTAATATCTTTTTGCAAATTTGTATGGCACCGTGGCATGTAGCCCTTATTTAATATGGATATTGAAATATTTTTATTTATGAATGACACTATTTCTTTATGATAAATATTACATGTCAATTACACACTATATAATTTTTTAAAAAATAATCTCACACCAAATTATATTACACTATGTTATAACACAACTATATAAAGTTTTTAGCTTGTTATAACATGTAACTTATTTCTAATTTAGGAGAAGAGGTTGAGAGAATATCTCAATCTCAACCACCTCTAATAACTTACAAACTAATTTGTCACTTGTTGAATATGACTTATTACATTAATCTAAGCATTAATTCCAACACCCTCTGTTAATGCTTACATTATCACATATACACAACAAAAGAAGCATAATAAAGACACATTTTTTTTAAGTAAATTGTCTCATAACTCTTGGAAAGGTGTAGTTCCAAGTTGAATTTCCAAGTTACACTCTTGAACGATCTCTCAAATTCAATTACTTAACAACATTCACAAGTTATTGCATAACTTCACTAGTAGAGCACTTTCATGTCTTCAACAACAAATGAGAGATATTTCCCTAGATCCACAACTTTTGCCTACACTAATTCATTCAACTTTGGAAATACAATTTCACTTTACCATTATCTCTTTCACTTTCTCGAGAATAAGTCACACAAATCAATTCTCTTTCACCTTAGGAAAATAATAAGGATAAGTCACACAATCAATTTTGTTGCTTTAAATATAAAAGAAATTGACTTTAAAGAAAAATCATTACCAAAATATTTCACAAAATACCCATACTTCACTAAGGAAAATCATTACCAAAATATTTCACAAAATACCCATACTTCACTAAGGAATCTTCATCTGTCAAACCCTGAATATGCATTTTTCGTTGTTGTTGCTTGCCCTCTTTGATTTTCGAAGTGTCAGACCACAAAGAAATTCACTCCATCTTCCCATCCTACGTGGAAAAGAATCAGTCGTCAGCACGAGTGTGGTTGGATGATGACAACGTCGAGGTGGTTGTCATGTCCAATGTTGTTGTATTTTTATGGGACGGGATTCTGCGTGGTAGATTTGCTGCCTAATGGCAAGAAGGGAATTTGCCACCTCTTTATTCTTTTCATTATGATATATTAGTTTAATATATTATATTATTAATAAAGGTAATATATTATTATATCAAAAGTATTAAATTTAATAATAGGTTAATATTAATATTATTATTTAAAATTGGTTTAATAAGATTAATAGTATAGTATTGTTTTTTGGGTAGGTAAGTACATATGGGGATTTGAACTTGTGACCTATCACAAGGAGTGCCTTAACAGTGCACTCATTCATTGTCAATACGAAAAGCCCCGTGAGCAATAAAGCTTGTATTGTTATTAAAGTTTATACGATTATTTAAAATTTAAGTTTAATATTTTAATATTAAAATTTTACTCATTTTAATATTAATTAATATTAATCATTTATTAATAATATTAATATGTGTTTATTATTTAAGATTATTATTTTTAATATTATAATGAAGTGTTGCTTATTATATTGGTCAAATAATGTTACTTTCTAGTAAATGTTTAAGTATAATTTATGTTTAAAAATAATAATAAGGGAGGGAGAATAATTTTAACTTACAATTGGATTGGTAAGAGTAAACCATTGTCAACCATCATCAATCATGATTAACCATGTTCCAATGTCACATTGTGACAAAGATTGTCTCAATATGAAAATCAACCATGGTCATTCAAGCTCAACATTGGTCAAACAGGGTTGACCATGGTCAATTATCGTCAATCACGGTCAACCATGGTGCAACGTCACATTGTGACAAATATTGTCTCAATATAAAAATCAACCATGGTCCAACGTCACATGGTTACAAATATTGTCTCAATATGAAAATCAATTTTGGTCAACCATGGTCAATATGATCATCAATGATGGTCAATCATGGTCAACCATGATAAACCATGGTCCAACGTCACATTGTGGCAAAGATTGCTTCAATATGAATACTAACCATGGTCAACCATCATATACCATGGTCAACAATGGTCAAACATGCTTATTTTAGGGTTTATAATATTTACCTTAGGGTTTTATAATATTAATCCCTTGGGTTTATTAGTTACTTGTGATTATAATATCAATCCCATGGTGAGACATTTGGGCGAATGGAGCGGAGAAAAAAATTTCGTTACTTGTCTCTAGGGTTTTCTCACTACGCGGGGGCGAGGAGGCTGAACCCTAGCTGCCTCTGCCCCCGGTTTTGCCTCTGCTCTGGCTGGGACCGGATGGGTTTCTTGCTGCTACAGACGGTGTTGTTTTGGACATACGCTGGCCTATCCACTGCCATTTTGGAGCGTTGAGGGAACAGGAGTGTGGAGGTGACTGTCTCTACTTTGTTTCGTGTCGCTAACACATGGCTGGGTTTGTTGGGGTTTTTAAAGGTTGCTGAGGAGGTATGGGGTAGCTGTTTTTACACCTGGTTCGTCTGTTTCAGGAGGAGAGTTTTGAGGGGGCGGGGGAGGAGTGGCTGCCCTGGTTGCTCTCTTCCTCATTTCGTGCCTCTCTTTCTTGTCCGGGCCGCCAGATCTAGAGCTTCCTGTTCTCGATTTCTCTCCTCAGGAGTTTATTTTCTGCTTGTGGTGGTTCAGTGCCGCTCTGAGCTGAACAATTGCTCAGACGCTTCTTTCTTGGTGCTACACCTCTGCTCTCTTTCCTGTTTTTTTGTAATGGGTATGGGTTACCCTCTATAGGTCTACTCCGGGGCTCAATATTGGCCCTTTGGGGTTTTTTTTGGGCCCCTGTTTTTATGCAGTTTTGCTGGGGTTTACATACCCATTTTGTTTCTTTTACCCTGTCCGAGGGCTTTTCTAGAATACTTCATTTGGAGTATTGTTTTGTAAGTGGCTCTGCCCACATTTCTTCATTTGCTTTTAAGCATCTACAACATGTAATTTTTTGAAATCAATGAAAATTACGATATTTCTCCTCAGGAAAAAAATATCAATCCCTTGGTTCAATTATGGTCAATCATAGTTAACCATGGTACAACGCCACATTGTGGCAAAGATTGTCTCAATATGAAAATCAACCATGATCAACCATGGTCCAACATTGCATTGTGATAAATATTGTCTCAATATGAAAATCAACCATGATTAACCATGTTCATGGTTAATTATGGTCAATCACTGTCAACCATGGTGCAACGTCATATTGTGACAAAGATATTCTCAATATGAAAATCAACCATGGTCAACCATGATCCAACGTCGCATTATGACAAAGATTGTCTCAAAATGAAAATCAATCTTGGTCAACCATGGCTAATCATGGTCAATATGATGATCAACAATGGTCAATCATGGTCAACCATGACAAACATGGTCAACCATCATCTACTATGGTCAACAATGGTCAAACATGGTCAAACATGCTTATTTTAGGGTTTAAAATATTTATCTTAGGGTTTATATACTTCGGGTTTATAATATTAATCCCTTGGGTTTATTAGTAACTTGTGTTTATAATATCAATCCCTTGGTTAAATTATGGTCAATCACGATCAACCATGGTGCAACGTCACATTGTAACAAAGATTGTCTCAATATGAAAATAAATGATGGTCAACCATGGTCCAATGTCACATTATGACAAATATTGTCTCAATATGAAAATCAATCTTAGTCAACCATGGTCAATCATGGTCAATATGATGATCAACGATGGTTACTCATGGTCAACAATGGTCAAACATGGTCAACCATGCTTATTTTAGGGTTTATATACCTTGGGTTTATAATATTAATCCCTTGGTTTAATATTGTTCCCTTGGGTTTTATTATTAATCCCTTGGGTTTATTAATCTTAGGGTTCATATTTGTTGGGTCCCTATAATACTAGTGATTACCCAATTACTATTGTAGTTGTACCCCTTATTAATATTGTTGTGCCCCTATTGCCCCCATATTGTTATTACTGTGCCCCACAGAATCCCTCTATTGTTATTTTTGTGGCTTTATATTATTATTGTTAGGTCGGTTGGGTTATATTGTGACTCCTTAGACTCTTATATATAGAAAAGAGGTTTTGTCATTTGAATCATCCAAGAATTGTTCATTTATGTAATGTAAAGGAGGTTGCCCCCTCGAAGAGGTTGAATTCTAAGGCATTGATCTATCTTTCTTATCTTTTTCTTGAGCTGGTTTCATAACATTTGGTATCAGAGCTTTGGATTCTAGGGTTTCGCTGCTCCAAACAGATCATCGTGGCATTTTCACTATAACTTTTTTTCTGCGACGTTTCAAAAGCTAAGAAAAACCCATTTGAGAAGAAATCGCGCTGAATCTCGGGTCCGAATTTCAGAGTTGTTCGTGCTATATTTGCGGAGATATGATCTAAGGAAGTTGGTCTTCTTGTAAACTCCTGAATTTCATTCCAAACAGGTCATCGTGGCATTTTTGCTATAACTGTTTTTTTGCGACGTTTTAGAAGCTAAAAAAAAAAATCCCATTTGAGAAGACATCGCACTAAATCTTGGGTCTGAATTTCAGAGCCTTTTGCACTATATTTGCAGAGATATGATCTGAGGAAGTTGGTCTTTTTGCAGACTCCTGAATTACATTCCAAACAGGTGACCTGGGGAAAACCATCATAACTTTTTCTCTTAGCATTGGATTGAAATTTCGTAAGAAGGTGAAGAAAGAGGACAGACTGTAGTTTCTTGTATATATATTTTTTAGAGCCAAAGGATGAAATAGTGACTCGTGGCACGTCGTACAAGTTCGCTCTACTAAACTAGTCTATAATCAGGTCATTGTGGGAGATTTCGCATAACTCTTCCTTGGAGAATCCAATTTGGATCAAACTGGTGGCATTGAAAAGAGGACACAGAGGGCTACCACAAGTTGCAATTTCAGAACTGGATGATCTGAAAGTACAAAGATACATCAGAGGCAATATCGAGCTCCTACAAAGTGAAAAAAAGGTGTGTAGATTCTTTTAAATTTTTGCTTAAGATTGGTTTGAAAAATTATTTTGAAAGAATTCAAAGGGCTAGTAGAGCATTATTATCGGTAACTGATGCCCCGAAGAAAGAAAATGCAAACACCTAGTAAGGAACTTGAAAGCTCTAGCATGAATCATGAAGAAGAAGAAGAAATGCTATATGATATATCAAAATTACAAGAACAAGTGCAATAAGTGTCACGTGCAAAAAAAGCAACATAATCTAATATGGATGGTTTAAGGAAAGATGTAGAAGCTAAGATGGATGGTTTAAAGAAAGGTGTAGAAGCTAAGATGGATGGCATGGAAGCTAAGGTGAATGGCATGGACGCTAAAATTGATGGCATGGATGATAAGAT